>OZ038388.1:4918630-4926130 GCA_964036045.1 Eutreptiella sp. 'Long Island Sound 2002'
GGCTTTTCGCAGTCGAGCACACTCCTCCGAAAATCCCCCCCCCCCGCCCCCCTCCCCACAAAACGTTCCCCGGCGACATAATGCCCGTACAAAATGCCCTCCCTCCCGTACCCACGGGCACAGCTACTCACCCTTTCTGCCCCCCCTCCCCCCCTCCGGCGATGGAACCGCCCACGTCCCTGTGCCGCGCCTCCCGCGCAAGGCATGCGGAGGGGGTCTGCCGAGGGGCATCGGGGCAGCCACTCGTGCGTGCGTTGTCAGGCCGGAGCACAGCCCAAGCGCCTGGACCCCGGGCCCCTGATCCCCCCGACGCTGCGCGCCATTCCCCCCGCCGTGGGGTCGCCCAATCAGTCGTCATGGGCCGGGCAGCGCATTGGGGCGGGCGCGGCGCCGGACACACTGCCGCAGCAGCACGACCCTCTCAGTACCGCCCCCAAGACGTCGGCCTTTGTCGAGGTGCCCGCCCTCGTGCCGTCCTGTCGTGTTCGCCCTGGGCCCAGACTGTCCTCCACCCGAAGGGGGGGTGGGGGGGAGGTCGGACCCTTTGTTTGCGCGGTGCACAAGAGTTTGGTACGTGCGTGTGCCCGATACATGTCCATAAGGCATTGAGAGCATAGCCACTTATGATTTTGTTCCCGTGCTGAGCAGTGTGGACCCCTGAGATTGCAAGGGTGGTGTAGCCTTTTTGCCCACATACCCGCCCCCGAGAGGGCAAGGGTTAGGTAGCCACTTCTGATTTTGTCCCCGTTATGAGCATCGGGGACCCCCGAGATGGCAGCAGATGACTGAACTGGATCGTGTAAACCGGCATGGCTTTGAACTGCAAACAAAGAAAGAATGAATAAATAAAAATAAGACATGTGTGTGACCATCGTCATCTTCAGAAGTCACCGACTTTGTTGGACTGGGACCCTCCCCAACCCCGAATGCCTTTGCCCACCGATGTTGAGCGCATGGCTGTGAGGCGAGGGAACGGGGTCACGTGTATTGAACAGGCGACGTTGGGACTGGCACGATTCGGCACAACAAACGCGTGCTGCAGTCTGCCACGGCACTTGACGGTGCGTGGCCATTGTTACGCTTCGGCAGGCCCCAGGCCTGCGGCATGTGACAGCGGCCACCCAAAGGCCCATGTTCACATGCGTCTTGTGCCACAATCCGCAAGGGCTGTAGCGCATGTTCCGGCGGTGGTTCAGGGTCCGTGCCACACCTTCTCCGCTGGTTCGCACGTAACACCCCCCCCCCCTCCCCCTGGATGCACCTGGCAAACGGCACGGGCAACAGCCCGTCTCTGGGACGGCCAGCCCCCGGAGTAGTCAAACAGGACAAGTCATCCGGGGGCTCCGTTGACACGACCAAAACACGTTCGGGCCCACAGAGGGTCAGAATGAGCAGTGCCGATAGGCGCCGCCAAAGGCAAACAATCAGATACCAAGGCCTTGTGCCAACCCCCCCCCCCCCCCCCGGGGGGTGGTGCGTATCCCGTGGGTATCCCGTCGACACCGGAGGTGCACAGGAACTACGTCCGTGTGGGTCCTGCGGGAGCCTCTGCCTGTCGCTCCGTTGCCGTGCCGGTCCCCGTCCTGGACGGCCTCATCCCCCCGTCCCCATGTCCCGCGGGGTACACGTGTTGCGGAGGCGGTCAAACCGACGGGGCTTTGGGACGGGTCTGGGGACTTGGGGGGTTGGGGGGCGCGGAAAGCGTGGCCACGGGATCGCGCCGTGTGGGAGTGGGAGGCGTCTCATGTCAACGCGCGTGCCCGTGGGAAAGGGCGGGCGATGCTCGGCGCTGTGGGGCCCGGGGTCATTCCCCCGCCGCCGGGGAGACGCCCACCAGGTACGCCCCCCCCCCCGTGTCACCCGCCCCTTGTCCTTTCCCGGGGGGTGGGGGTGGGGGGGGGGGGCAGTTTGTGAAGCCACCGAGTCCCCCCACCCCCCGGCACACACTCCACTGCCCCTCCCCCTGCCACACAGTCTAGCGCTCCTGCCCCTGCCACAAGCCCCCCCCCCCCCCCCACGCCACCTCCGATGGCCGGCCGATATGCAGAGCCGTTGGGGACGCCATCGTGCCCCCCCTTGAGCCTTAAGATCGGGCCCCAAACCCAAACCCAAACCCCCGCCACCACGCCACCGCAGAGTGGGGGGGGGGGGACTCCACGGGACTTGGGGCGCCGCCTGTTCAGAGCCCCCCCCCCCCCCCCCCCCCCCCCGGGCAAAAGCCCCTCCCACAACCCCAACCCCCCCTTCCCTGCCCCCCCCCCCCATAGTGGGGGGGGGGGGGGTAGTTGGTGTCCAAACCTTCGGGGTCGCCCCCCCGCCCCGTGCCCGCCACACACTTTACCGCCCCCCTCCCCTCCCCCAGCCACACAGTCTACCCCCCCCCCCCCGCCTCTTGTGCCGGTTCATCCCCCGCAGTGCCCCTCTGCCCATTGCCGTACAGAGCCCTGCAGGGCCCGAGCCGACGCCCTCCCCGATGGACCTCGCGATGATGTACATGGCCCTCCCCCCGTCCCCCCCCCTCGACCCCCGCGCCGCGCTGCCCCGCGGCCCGGGCGTCCCCAGCCCCGCCGCCCCCGTCCAGGCCCTCGCATGAAAATCGTCCTGCCCCCGCCGCGCGCAGTCGGAGGCAGGAGACCTGGAAGCGCAGCCCCACGGCCCGGCCGAGCCCCCCTCCCCCCGGCCCGGCCTCCCGTCCCTCGCGGTGTACCCCCCGACGCCGCGCCGCGGGGGGTCGCCTTGCCCGGAGGACCCCCCCGACCCCCTCCCGGCCGTCCCCATGCCCCCCCCCCTCCCGCCCGCCGCGGTGCCGCACAGCCCCGCGGACCTGCCCCCCGCCGCCAAGGCCCTGTACAGCCCCCGCCCCCCCCCGGCGCCGCCCCTGTCCAAAGCCGTGCGGACGGGCTCCCTCGCAAAGCACCGCTCGCCGGCCAATCACGCGTGGCTCCGGTCGATGTCCCAGAGCCTCCCGTCTGCTTCGGTGCACGCGTGACGCCGCACGCGCCCCGCCTCTGGGGAGGCCATACGTGGCGAGCGCGCGCGGCCTTCGGCTGATTTGCCACCAGCGCCCGGCAGGGCCGCTGAGTTTTGCGGAGCAGCAGCTCTGTGCCATTCGCCACTCAGTAATACCTGCTCTTGTCGCGCCCTGAACTCGGTAAGAACCAGCTGCATCCAGCCCTTAACTCAGTAGGACCCAGCACCATCTGATCATGTCTGAGCTGACGAACGCCAGTGGCAAATCCGTTGCACGCGCCTGTCCGCGTCACTCCGGCCGTGTCCCGCAGCGGCATGACGGCGATCCGGAGGCTGAGCTTCACGAGAACGCGGCACAACGGTTTGGCATCCGTTTTCAGTGACTCGACTGCAACCCTCACGAACAGCTCTTGTGGGTTGCATTTTGCCCGTTTTGTTGCGTCGGAGGGCGTTTGCCTGGGGGCCTTCGCCCATGGCCTACGTGCTTTGCCCATCGACTAGCGGACGCCGCGACGCTACCGCGGCATTCCATGGGCGAAGGCAGAGGTCGCGTTCATGCCGCGCGCGCCCCGGATCTGGCGGGCCGCGGGTGCTACCCACGGCAGCCCTCACCCCCGCACGAGAAAAGGGGAGTCACTGGGCGTCGTCTTTGCGGATGGGGGGGTGTCGTGGGGACCGCGGTCCTGAGGTCGCCTCCGGCCGTGAGCACCACCGATTGCCAGTGGCTGAGTGTGGGCCGCCGGCGGGGGACTGCACACCCCCGGCGGGGGCCCGCGGACAACGCCGGGTATTGGGGGGGCAATGACCTTCTGTTAACGCCGCACAACCGGTCGTCTGCCTTCATCCCCCACACCCCACGGGCAACTCGCTTTTGGGGTCTAGTCGCCGCACCGGGACCCGCCCCGCCCCCGTTCCGGGCCCTTCTGCCCCGTCCCCCCCCCTTGAGACCGGGCCTGCACGTCTTTGCCATTTCCGAGGCCTAACCCTGACCAGCCCCCCTCCCTCTGTCCCATGTGTTTTGTTTTCATGTCTTTTCGTCCTCAACCCCCGGACTCGCCTGCCCCAGAGACCCGGCCCAAGACCCTGTCCCCCTGCGGTTTGCGTTGGGGTGTCGTTTTGCCGGCGGGAACTTCGCGTCGCCACTCGGCGATGACGTGCGGCGCCACCCGGGGGTCGGTCCCGTCAAAGTCTTCTCTTTGCCCCATCCCCCAACCGCCCGTCAACCGGTTTGTGCCGGTCAGGCCCCCCGTTTGCCCGTCAATAGACCCTTTGTCGATCAATCTGCTGCGCCTGGCCGACCTACTTTCAGCTCCACCAACCGCCTTTTCGTCCACCCAACCGACGTCTCTCCATTAAATTGACCCTCCATCTCCCATTGACCCCGTCCAGCCACCGTGTTTTTGGCCGTCGACCCGTTTCAGGCGGGCCCTTCTTGACTCCTTTTCGCCGTTACATTGCGCCGCGATGAGACCACTGACCCGTGACCCCCTTTGACCGTCATCAGTCATGCCTTTTGGGCTTTGGTCAGCCCGCAAACGAAGTGTTCTCCGCCGTCGCGCACAAGCGACCGCCCCGGGAGAGGCTTCCATTGCCGGGTCTGACTCCGAAACGATGTATCGCCGACGTCTGTCGCGTGAACGCCACCTCAACAGTCGGGTGGGGTTTGCATTTGTAGATACGTGGCGGCGGCCTCTGTTTTGTGCCCCTGTCTAGAGCGTGGGCCGTCTGTTCTGTCCGTGCATGTCACTCCCTTTCGGCTGCGACCCGTCGCCGGGTGCGCAGTCCATCCAACGACGGATTTGGTGGACCAGAGCCTCCCACAAGTCCCGACCCCGAGGCCCGAGGGATGGTGCCGTGGGGTACGCCGCTGTCAATCCCCACGGCACTGCGCTTTGGTGCTGAAGAGAGGGCGTAGGGGTGTCTTCCCCTTCCTCTGATCCGTGACGCTGTCCCATTTGTTGCCGAAGTCCTCGTGCCCAGACGCTGGGCCTGCCAGCGCCCTAACTGCGACTGCGGGTGGACACTGCATCGCTTCTGTGACTATGTGGCGCTGGTGCCATGCGAAACGCGATATCTGTTTCGGAGTTCCGCCTGAACCAAATCCACACCCCATCCACACCCCATCCACACTACATCCACACTACATCCACACTACATCCACACTACATCCACACTACATCCACACTATATCCACACTACATCCACACTACATCCACACGACATCCACACGACATCCACACTACATCCACACTACATCCACACTACATCCACACTACATCCACACTACATCCACTCCCCATCCACACTACATCCACACTACATCCACTCCCCATCCACACTACATCCACACTACATCCACACCACATCCACACTACACCCACACTATATCCACACGACATCCACACGACATCCACACTACATCCACATGACATCCACACTACATCCACACTACATCCACACCCCATCCACACTACATACACACTACATCCACACTACATCCACACTACATCCACACTACATCCACACTACATCCACACTACATCCACACCCCATCTACACTACATCCACACTACATCCACACTATATCCACACTACATCCACACGACATCCACACGACATCCACACTACATCCACACTACATCCACACTACATCCACACCCCATCTACACTACATCCACACTACATCCACACTATATCCACACTACATCCACACGACATCCACACGACATCCACACTACAACCACACTACATCCACACCCCATCCACACTACATCCACACTACATCCACTCCCCATCCACACTACATCCACACTATATCCACACTACATCCACACTACATCCACACGACATCCACACTACATCCACACCCCATACACACTACACACCCCATCCACACGACATCCACACTACATCCACAATACATCCACACTACATCCACACTACATCCACACTACATCCACACTACATCCACACTACATCCACACTACATCCACACTACATCCACACTACATCCACACTACATCCACACTACATCCACACTACATCCACACGACATCCACACTACATCCACACTACATCCACACTACATCCACACTACATCCACACTACATCCACACCCCATCAACATGACACACCCCAGCCCCACTACATCCACTCCCCATCCACACTACATCCACACTGCATCCACACTACATCCACACTACATCCACACTACATCCACACTACATCCACACAACATCCACACTACATCCACACTACATCCACACTACATCCACACGGCATCCACACTACATCCACACTACATCCACACTACATCCACACTACATCCACACCCCATCCACACTACATCCACACTACATCCACACTACATCCACACTACATCCACACTACATCCACACTACATCCACACTACATCCACACCCCATCCATACTACATCCACACTACATCCACACTACATCCACACCCCATCTACACTACATCCACACCCCATCCACACTACATCCACACTACATCCACACTATATCCACACGGCATCCACACTACATCCACACCCCATCCACACTACATCCACACTACATCCACACTACATCCACACCCCATCCACACTACATCCACACTACATCCACACTACATCCACACGACATCCACACTACATCCACACTACATCCACACTACATCCACACTACATCCACACTACATCCACACCCCATCAGCATGACACACCCCAGCCCCACTACATCCACTCCCCATCCACACTACATCCACACTACATCCACACTACATCCACACTACATCCACACAACATCCACACTACATCCACACTACATCCACACTATATCCACACGGCATCCACACTACATCCACACTACATCCACACCCCATCCCCACTACATCCACACTACATCCACACTACATCCACACTACATCCACACTACATCCACACTACATCTACACTACATCCACACCCCATCCACACTACATCCACACTACATCCACACTACATCCACACTACATCCACACTACATCCACACAACATCCACACTACATCCACACTACATCCACACTATATCCACACGGCATCCACACTACATCCACACCCCATCCACACTACATCCACACTACATCCACACTATATCCACACTACATCCACACCCCATCCACACTACATCCACACTACATCCACACTACATCCACACTACATCCACACTACATCCACACTACATCCACACTACATCCACACTACATCCACACTACATCCACACTACATCCACACTACATCCACACTACATCCACACTACATCCACACCCCATCCACACTACATCCACACTACATCCACACTACATCCACACTACATCCACACTGCATCCACACTACATCCACACTACATCCACACTACATCCACACTACATCCACACTACATCCACACTACATCCACACTACATCCACACTACATCCACACTACATCCACACTGCATCCACACTACATCCACACTACATCCACACTACATCCACACTACATCCACACTAC
>OZ038388.1:4931130-5099786 GCA_964036045.1 Eutreptiella sp. 'Long Island Sound 2002'
CCGCCCACCCCCTTCGCTGGTGGTGGAACAGGTCCGTGCAGGAGTGCCTTACCGTGGAGCTGCCCTCCCTTTTGAAACCGGCCTGCCCGCGTGTCACAGGGCTGGCCTAACCGTGTTGCAGCGATTCTTCCTGGGTTTTGGTTGCAGGTCTGTGATTGTGTGGGGTCCCGCATGCTTGCGGAGAGGAAGTTACCGCACCTGTCCATCTTACTACCGGTTCGCCCGGTCTTGGCGACACTGAGTCACTGCCGTCCCAAGTTCTGTTGCAGTATTCTTGTGCTCCGCCTTTGCAAACATCAGGCTGTCCAACGTTGTGGGGGTGTAGTATGGTTTGTACAGGCAAGAATATTGCCAGTTGTAGCAAAAACCCCCAATTTCTTCCTGTCATGTGCGCGCTGTGCGCGCTGTGCCTGCGCTGTGCGCGCGCCGTGCACACACGCCCCCTATGGGGGCTGCCGCTGCGCAAGCGTCTGCGGCACACAAGCACACCAGCCCTGTGGGTTCTAGGCTGTGGGGCAATAGCAAAGCAATGGCAGCATTCCTCCACTGCTATTGCTGTGCATTTCCCGTACACCACAGCGTGTGAACAATGATGTAACAGCACTCCTCTGCTGCATGATCAATTGTTATTGATTGCGTTCGTTTGCGGTCAAGGGAGTGGCTTTTCCATATCGCTGTTCACTTGTCATGAATTGGAGGGTTCCTAGACGCTTTTGTGGGGTGATGAGGTTATGCCCATTAGGGCTCAGCAAGGCAGCATGCAGCACTCGTCAGTGGCACGAATTTGTGTCATCTGAACATGAGAAAGAAAAATATGGTCGACTGTCTTGGATCTATTGGATTACAGTACAGTGGTGGCAGTAGGAAAAGTAATGACTGCCTAGCACAACGGAAGCCCCTTGGTTTCATGGCACTTTTTCCGACACTACTGTTTTTTTTCAGAGAAGTCAATGCGTGAGTGGGGGTCGCACTAGAGAGCCGTCTTGTACCTGCTTTGAGTCAGCGCCTCGTGCCCTGCATTGCAGGGATCTAATGTATCATATGCTGAAGTGCAGCCCACCTACCAAGAGCTATCTTGAGAACTCTTCGAACCTTCGGAGTCAGCCCCCCCCAAAAAAAGAATTCAATGCGTGAATGGGGGTCGCCTTGAGCGCAGTGAGTGTGCAGTGCAAGGATTTCCCTTGGTACAAGTTGTGGTTTTTCTCCATTTTGGATCTCAGAATATTTTTATATTTGGGTGATCACACGGTGGATTTTGGTCAAAAGGCTGACCCTTTTTGTTGATCGTGTCTTTGACATAGTGGAGGATTTTCGCCTCCAGTTTGCTGCGACGGTGTTGGTCGGTGCTATGGGTTGGCTGCGTCGGGAAGACTGGGGGGGAACGTTAGCGCGCCAGGCGCGCGCAGGGCGCGCGCCGGGCATCTTTTGTGACCCGTGCCCTACCGGTGGACTGTTGCCGTTGATATGTTGGGCAACATTATATGGATTTGCCCCTTAGCCCCCGGGACATCAGCAGATGTTTTGATTTGGGATGGGTATGGACCTTCTCGTACCCGAGGTGATTTTTTTGATTTCGAAGTTGGGGGCCATGATGGTGCTTATAAGGGCCGGATTCATGTCATTGTGCCATTCATTGGAGGAAAGAATGGCACTTTGACAGCCCGCCAACAATGTTACAATGAGGTGCACGGGTGGTATAGGGCACGCATTGAGCATCTGTTTGCTCGGTTGTGGCACGCAAGATGAGGCAGAGGATGAGGCAGAAGTGTGTGTGTTGTGTTGCCAGGACGCTCCACCGTCGCGGTTTGTGATGAGTGTAAGGAGCACTATTGTACGGAATGTATTGACGCCCACACTTGTGGGACCAATGTTATGATGCACCTCTACTGTTCGCGATACCTCAATAACGCCTATCGCTTCTACTGGAGATCGATGCGGTTGTGCTATCCTAACCCCCCATTCTCCCAACTTGCTAAGGTGTTGACCAAGATCGCCCTTAAAGGAGCGAGAGTGGTACTGTGTACCCCAGTTTGCAACTTTCTTGAGCTGGGGCAGTTTGGGTCACCACATTCTAAGGGCGTTTCCAAGGGGTGTGCTTGGGGGCTCTTCGGGGGGAACATAGTCTAAAAGTAGCGCGCTGGGCGCGGTGCTTCATGTCACCATGTCTCCCACCCCCGGGGCGGGTAAGGTGAATCCTAAGATCCTGCAGAATGGTGTGGGGCCGGTGCGCAGCCACGTCATTCCACAGGATATTTGCGATGAGGTAGTCCCGCCCGATTTTTATGGGGATGGGTTGTGGGATTTTGATGTGGAGCAGCCGTGGGAGGATGCCCGCGGTAATAGGAGTCCGGGTGCCTCGTTCTGGGTATCGCGGGAGGTGGCTGCATTTGCGGCCGTCTTGAAGAAATAGTGGTTACTCTATGATTTGCCTGAGGATCCCACCCCCCGCCCCCCCACCCGTTGGCCTTTCATTATCCCCCAGGCGTCGGAGAAGGTTTCACTCATACTCAGCTGTGTTACACAGAATGGCTTGCATGGACGCACCCCACCCCGGTTTTTGCTTCGGTCATGGGAGCAATTGAGTAAGCTTCTCATCACCTTTTACCCAGGGGTCCCGTTGTATGGAACCCACATTGATTCAAAAAATGCCTTCTAGAGTTTTGTGTTAATTGAGTCTGCGAGAACCCTCTTCCAACTGAGGTTGGGTCCCAGTGGCAAGGTGGTGGGGTTGGGACGGCTGCCATTTGGGGTGGAAATATAGCCCTTATATTTGCCAAAGGGTTTTGGCGCCCTTGGTTGAGGTTGTCCCCCCCCCCCCCGATATTTTGTTGTTACACTACCTAGATGATTTTTTGTTGGCCCACCACGATAGGCAATACTTGAAAAGGCATACGGGGGGGGGGGTTAGTGGTCGTGCTGGAGGAGGGGGGGGGGGTTATCGTCAGTCCTAAGAGCGTCCTAGACCCGACCACCCAGCTGGTGTTCCTAGGAAAATGGCCAGACCCCCTGAAAAGGGTAGTCTGGTCACACGAGGTGGCCCATTTGCAGATGTTTGTGTGGTGGATTCGGCTGGCGGTGTGGTGTTCACAGAAATGACTCATTCGGTTGCTTTTGGGTTTTTTGCATTGGCAAGTATGCCCCCAGGGAGTGGCATGCCCCTTTGCGGCGGGGGTGTACTGTTGGCTGAATGGAGAGGTACAAGGCCACATCCCCGTGGCGGTTTTGGAGTCTTTGGTGGTATTGCAGGTGATGGCCGCAGAGTCTTGGTGTGCACTGATGCCAGGGGTCTAGACCTTATGTCTTGAGCTGGGTTTGGGCTGTGACGACAGGGCACTGGTGCCCAATTGGTGGGATGGTCCAGAGCTAGTGCTGTTCGTTGATGGAGCCCACGACCGGCCGCACTGGTGCATGGGTGGTTTCTCCGAGCAGGTGGGGGTCCGGTCGACCGTTGCCGAGCGAATGCGGTCCCAGAGCCATGAGCAGTCGCTGGCATGGGGAGTGAGGCTGGCGTCGAGGCTCGGGTATGCGACGGTGACCTTAATTAGTGACTCTGAAGCGGCAATCGCCCGGCTGCTAAGGGTCCAGGCCAAGAGCTTGCTGGGTGCCCGGCAAAAAGTTTTGAGGGGGCTGGTGCGCTCCCTGATGCTCTCGGGCCTCTCGGTCCGGCTCTTGTGGGCCCCCTTTGTGTTTCAGCCTGCCGACCCCCTATGGAGGCTGCAGGGTGGGTTTGTTGGGGAGAAGATGAAAGCCGAGCGAATGGCTTGGCTCATTTTTAAACAGCTTTTGCGGGGTACCTTGGTAGTGGAGTTTAGAGGTGTCCTCTGTCTGGGTCGGGGTACAGCAATCTAGCCAAGGCTGGCGTTGGTTACCATGCTTGGCGGTGGCTTTTATTTTCATGTGCCTGCTGGTGGGGGCACTTGCTCCGTGCCAGAGCCTTCGAGCCCATGCACACTTTTCCTTCTTTTCGGCGGTTTGTTCACTATAGAGAGAAGTACACCCAGTTTGAGTTGCAGGAAAAACTATTGGCTTGTGCAGTGTGTTCCTTCCCCCCCTTGGCAAACCCTTGTTTTATACTTGAAACAATTGTTTGCCTTTCTTTCGCAGGCAATTTTCTGTCCACCCACCCACCCACCCACGGGCGGGTTTTAGCAGGCGACCGGGAGGGGGGGGGGGTAAGGGGATAGCAAACGCCGGTATGGTCAGTGCCTGTGGCTGGTTGTGTCGCTCCTATGACATTCAGTGGGTGGTTGGGTCCCGGGGGTTCCGGGGACCGTGCCGGCGGGGGCGACCCCCCCCCCCCCATGGAGCGAGCAGGGTGTTGCCTGTGTGTTTGACCGCCCCCACCCCCCATCCACGGAGGGGCAGAGCTGTTGCTGCTTTGTTTGGTGGCCCCCCAGTTATGGTTTGTTGTGGATTTGAATGATGCGTTCAATCAGTTTATTTTGGCCGAGAGAACTCCATCGTACACAGCCACATCAACTCCTACAGGGAAAAAAAAAGCCACATCGACTCATATAGGAATCTTGTGTCCGTCATGTGTGCCGCAAGGTGTGGAAAACAGCTGTGCTGTATCGTAGCGAGTAATCAAATGGGTTCTTGCTGACATGGGATGTGTGTGATCCATATGTCGATGACCACACCAGGGGGACACAAAGAAGATACCCCCCCCTTTCCGCAAGTATCCAAGCATGGGAGCCTGTGTGACCGTCGTTTTCCTGGTTTTCTCTGACCACAGCTTCTGTGATCAAAAATCTAACGTGACGCGGTTGTGCTGCGATTGCAGAGTGAAAAGGGGGCGGGGGGGGGGGGGATGATGTGAAGAGGCGAGGCAACGCTGCAAGACTACTGTCCTGTGCGTGGGGTGCGATGGTGGCACGGCGCATGTATCGCCCGCGCTGCCCTCTTTTGTGGGGTCCGTCATAAAACTGAGTAAAAAAAAATTTTTTTTTTTAAAAAAAATTTTTACTCAGTTTCAAACTGAGTAAAAAAAAATTTTTTTACTCAGTAAGTGGGGTTTCTACTCAGTTGCGAAACTGAGTAAAAAAAATAATCTTTTTTTACTCAGTAAAAAACTGAGTAGAAAAAAAATTATTTTTTTTACTCGGTAAAAAAATTAGTAGAAAAAAGCCCTTTTTTCTGATTCTGCCCCCCGCTCTGAAGCGGTGGGGATCCCCGATACGGCAGGGGTGAGGTAGCCATTTCGCCCACTTGTGGGCCACTTCTGATTCTGCCCCCCGCTCTGAAGCGGTGGGGATCCCCGATACGGCAGGGGTGAGGTAGCCACTTTGCCCACTTGTGGGCCACTTCTGATTTTGCCCCCCGCTCTGAAGCGGTGGGGATCCCCGATACGGCAGGGGTGAGGTAGCCATTTCGCCCACTTGTGGGCCACTTCTGATTTTGCCCCCCGCTCTGAAGCGGTGGGGATCCCCGATACGGCAGGGGTGAGGTAGCCACTTTGCCCACTTGTGGGCCACTTCTGATTTTGCCCCCCGCTCTGAAGCGGTGGGGATCTCCGATACGGCAGGGGTGAGGTAGCCACTTTGCCCACTTGTGGGCCACTTCTGATTTTGCGCCCCGCTCTGAAGCGGTGGGGATCCCCGATACGGCAGGGGTGAGGTAGCCACTTTGCCCACTTGTGGGCCACTTCTGATTTTGCCCCCCGCTCTGAAGCGGTGGGGATCCCCGATACGGCAGGGGTGAGGTAGCCACTTTGCCCACTTGTGGGCCACTTCTGATTTTGCCCCCCGCTCTGAAGCGGTGGGGATCTCCGATACGGCAGGGGTGAGGTAGCCATTTCGCCGAGACGGTTCAAGGATAGGGATGAGGTAAAATGGGTGCTACAGAAGTGGGAGAAGGAGGTGGATGCTGAGACCATTTTGCACCCCACTCCCTCTGTGAACCGTGTTCCACCCAAGTCCATCCCGTCCGAAATTGCTGTAGGGACCCACCCAACTCCCTCTGTGAATGTGGGTGTAGCTGCTTGTGACAATGTAGCTAGTACCCCATTGGACCCTATCCCGCCTAGTTCCATTCCGTCCGAAATTGTTGTCGCCACACCCTGTACTGATAGCCCTCCAACATCTCATACTGGGTGTCGCCCTGCAGAACAAATCCTTGCTAATGTGTGCAAGGCACTCAGTGATAGCCATGGCTCGTTTCGCCCATCCTTCGCAGAGGTCGAGGCATTGCTTGGTGACGATTGGGGGCCGCCACTACATGCCACGGTTCCAGGTCCATCGGCTCAACAATATGAGTTTGAGGCACGCCATTTTAGGGACCTCACCTCCGAGAGCTATGTCACAGACTGTGCTCAAATTGTGGTGTATTACTGGTGGGCAGCCCAGACCGCTCTCAGTGCAGATTGGGACACAATGGGTGTGGCATGGGCAGTCCGTGATTCGTTGTGGAATGCGTCGTGTGCCAGTCCACAACGCCGACAGGCGTTGGTTGAATCATGGGCGCGTAGCACTTTGGAACGCGCGTCCATTGATATGTCTTTTGCACCACCGTTGATTGTGGCGCAGATATATAATTCGCGTAATTTCCATTGGGTGCTCCGCTTGTTGCTGATTGCCCCTACCCGTGAATACCTTTGCCTTAAGTTTGACCCCCTCCTTGACAAGCCACACATTGTTGGGGCAAACAAGGAGGAGTTGGCTGTTGTGGATGAGCTTGCGGAGCGAGAAGGCATCCAACCACAACCGCGGAGGAAGTGGGCAACGTTTTTGGATGCTTTCGGCTCCCTTGCATTTGCAATTGCACCCCTGTATTCCACCTTCATCAGGCAGGATGATTTTGTCAGTTGCCATCCGGCATGTCTGTTGATGTTGCATTGTGCCTTGTCTAGACGTGTTGTCAAAGGCGAATTGCAAGTGCAACAGGATAGATTGTGGTTATTGCGTGAGATGGCACAAGCTACTTTGTACTACAGTGGTTCCAAGTTGGCCCCCACACCCCGGACCCGGTCAATGCATTGGGAGGTGTCTCGGTTGTACCCCACGCCCAAATCTGCAGACCCCCCTGACACATGCTTTTTTTGCGATGGCACACCCGCCATAGCGTGTCAGGAATGTAAGGTTCTTCATTGTACCTTCCATACCACTGTCTTGTGTCAGTCCGAGATTTGTGTAGGATTGCGCCAATTCCGGGCGGCCCCCGTTGCTGTTGCTGCTGCTGCTGTTGTTGCTTTTGCTGCAGTTACTGCTGCCAATGCCACGCATGCCACTCCTGGCAATGCCAATGCCACTGATGACACCCGTCCCGGTGTGTGGATCTGTCGGAAGTGGTATGCGTTGCCTCCTCAATACCCCCAAAATGCTGATGGTCAATTGGAAAATGACCAAGCATTTTGCAGACAGCTGCATCTGGAAAAGAAAGAAGATCTCTTTGAGAGATGCAAGCTGAATCCTACCCCGAGAGGCAAGCCTCACAAGAGAGATACTAAGGCCGACTTGATCTTCAAGCGTGTCTTTTGTAACTACTTGTAAGTAGTTGGCCCCACCCTCCCTCCCTCCTCTGTGCATGCATGCATACGATACTCAACCCTCTTTGGTGAAGTGGTTGTGTGATCCCTCCCTCCTCTGTGCATGCATGCAGACGGTACTCAACCCTCCTTGGTGAAGCGGTTGTGTGATATATATATATATATATATATATATATATATATATATATATATATATATATATATATATATAAATATATATATATGATGGTTTGGCCCGGGTGGGGCGCCACTAACACAAGTGGCCGGGAATCGACTCGGGGGCCTTGTGCCCTTAAACAAAAGTACCACCTACCATCAAAGTGTGCAGTTTTTTGTGCATTTTTTTTCAAAAAAAAAATTGTCTTTTTACTGAGTAAAAAAAAAGAAAATTTTAAAAAAAAATTTTAAACAAATTTTTTAACTCAGTTTTACCTCAAATCTACTCAGTTTTACCACATTTTACTCAGTTTTACCTCGTCTGGTACTCAGTTTTACCAAATACCCTCTTTTGTGCTGGGTCCAACGCCTCTCTCTGCTGCACATGGCACACCCCACCACAAATACTACTGCGGCGGAGGCCACATGGGCCGCGGCAGAGGCCGTGTCCAAAGAAATGCTGTGGGTGATCTTATGGTACATGGCTGCTCCCGTTGGTGATATGGTGCGAGCCAAGGCTCTCATCGAGGTGCGGCGAGGTGCAGGAAAATATTATTATTATCATTTTCTGAGTGTTTATTTTTTTTTCAGGTGTCATGCTGAGTGTATCATGGCGTTTCGCCATGGCAACAAACCTCTTCGTCCTGCTTCTCTCAACCCATTGGGCACCGCTTCAGGCCAGCGGGCTCGACCGGGAGGTTGACCCGAAGCAGCTCTGCGCCAAAAACGCAGAGTTCTGTTCGCGCGATAATCGCCGACATGTCAGCTGCGAGTCGTGTGGGTCCTCCATCAGCCGCCTGTGCTGCATCAAAGCCGCATGCGGGGCCGCACAGGACACTGTGTATGAGAACGCCACGTCGTCTGAGCTTCAACGCAAATGTTTTGCTTCGAATATGACCAACCCGACTACCTGTGATACTGCGCTGAGCTGGAAGGATTCGTGCTGCACAAGCCAGCTGAGTGATGGTAATTTCATGTCCATTCCGGGGACACCATATGTCGAACAGAGAGAGTTGGACGGGGAGGACTTTCAGATATGCCGGAGGCGCAACCGTGCGGACACGGAACCCATCCCAGTGCAATTCACTACCAACCGCCAGAAACTGACTGTCACCTGGGACAGTTGCAGGCGACTCGTAGGGTGCAAATTTATCAGCATTCAACCGCAGTGGAACCCAGTAAGCAGTACATTAAGCAGCAGCACAGGAGGTGGAGCTGAGGATTATTTTTTCGTAAAGATCAAGATCACGGTGACCAAAGGGCACGCATTCGTTGCCCCTTACATCGAGAGCAAGAGCACCCTCAAAGGACCAATGTGGCATTTGGTGCATGTCGACAAAAACACATTGGACAAGGATCGCCCCATTACCGGCGTGGGTGTTGTGCTGCGATCAGGACGCATGGTCTGGGATTTGGATATTGGGTGCATCGACTGCAGCGACTTGTCCTTTGAATTTTGGCAGGACGTGGCGCAGCAGTTGACCCCGTCGGTGCCGATGCCGACAACCGCATTTCCGGACTTTGGAGTGACGATGGCGTTCTGGGACTCGCAGGAAGTCCGCTTGACGCTATCATGTCCGCCCCCGCGGGATGTGAAGGGGAGGTATCCACGTATGATCCAGTTCTCTTATCCGCCGGGCTGTTTTGTGGGCAACGACTTTGATGAGGAGTTCAATTGGGACGATCAAGGTCGCTTGACCGTTGCATGGAATGCGGAAGCGCCCTGCCAGAGTTTCAGCTGGATGCAAGTTTACAACACGACTTGCTTTTCCCCCGACTGTTTCGACGTGTACAAACCGCTTGACTGCACTGTGGATGCTTGGTCCAGCAGTCTCATTGAGGAGGTTTCCCGCATTGCCGTCATCGCGATGCTCGTTTTTCTGCTTCTCCCTCCTGCTGCGGGGCTGATTGTGACCGTCGTCAGGCCCAATTCTGCCCCGACCCCTGTGCCGCCCAACATCTGGCCATTGGAAGGGGATGCTACAAACAAGCATCAGGTCCAGCTGCTGCTGTGGCCCGAGAGCAACCAGCTCCCGTCTGGGCTCGCGAGGAGGAGGATGCTGCTTTTCGATTGGGTGATGCTGGCGCTTCTGTTGATATACCTGCTGCCCTGGCTTCTGCTGGGTTGGGTTGATCGCAATACGATGATTTTGTGCTGGGTGCCCTCCATTCTGCTGTTGCTGGTGGAACTGCTGATGCGTCTGAAAGGCCGAACGCTGTTTGCCGCAAAAGCGATGTGGAAGTACATCGTGCTTGGGATCTGCTTTGGCATTGTCTTTTCCCTCGCCACCTGATTCCAGTGGGCCATGCTCAACACGATGCACGTGGACACGGTTTTCCCACCGCATGTGACACTCGACACCAGCCGATGGGAATGGGGCGCCGCAGATGTGGATCACCGCGTCGCCAATCGGCTGCTGGCAGACCATTCCGTGTGGTCGGTCGCCCTCGAGATGCTGATCCGGGGGTTTGTGGCTGCCACCGGGGGCACCCTCGTCGTCTTGCACGTGGCGCAGTACTCGACGACACAGCACATGGGGCTGCGGAAGAGTGTGTATGAGACTGCAGCAATTACTGTGGTTTTCAGCGCTGCCTTTGGGGCCGCGATGTTGAATACGACAGCAATCCTTCACAGCTGGTTCAGACAGATCATGCCGGTGGCAGATTGCAGAGATTCATCCGACTGTGTTTTCTCGGGAAGGAATAGAGGCTGGAATTGGTTCAGCGGCGTCGAGGCCATCAATCTTTTGCTGTTCCTGCCGACGGGGGTCATAGTCGGATTGTCTGCCGCAAACATGCGGCGCAAGACCCATGCGTACCGACTGAAGATTGCGTACCTTGTCACCACCTGTGCCATGCCTCACTGTGCATGCCTTGTGCTGAAGGAAATGTATGAACGGGAATTGGTGGTGTTCAGTCGCCCGGTTCCCCAGCTGCTGTTCGGTGGTGTTCCGTGTGCCATCTTGCTCATGACCATCGCCACCGCGCGTCTGTTATGGAGCAGTCTCTTTCGGCCCAAGTCTGTGTCTCCTCTGCCCCGTCCGCTGGACGCAACGAGCCCCACGGTCCCTCAGCTGCCCCATGACCTCCCGAATCAGATGGTGTGCCCCTTAACGCGGCAGCTCATGCAAAACCCGTGCATCATCGTCACATGCGGCCATTACTGCGAAGCGGAGGACCTGATCCGCCACCTGGGGCGCGATGCCAGGTGCCCCAGCTGCAGTCAACCCGCGACCACGGCCGACATCATGTTGTCCTACGAGATGAAGGAGTTCATCCAGCACTGGAAACAGATGGCGGAGAATGAAACCATCTCCGCCGCGCCGGCGGTCAGCGGTTCGCGGCGCATCATCGTGCAGGAGGAGGAGATGTCCGCCGAACTGGCGGCGGAGAGGCCGCAGAGCGCGCCCAAGCCCTCAGGAGACCCTGCGGCCGGAGACCGTCGCTCGCGCGACGCCCCGGTGTCGCCTGCGGTGCCGACCGCGGCCAACACCAGTCCCGAGGGGGCGCCGTCCCGCACGCCCGCGGAAGGCAGCGACCCGCAGTCGCACCAGAATGGCCGTGTCTCGGGGCCTTTGATCGGGGAGGGCAACGAGTCGCCGCGGAACTCGGCCTCCAGAAGCGACCAACCGGCGCCGGCAGGCACTGCAGCAAGCATGGGCACGTCAGTACAAGCCACCGAGGCTGTCGCAAGCTCCTCGGGGGCCATCCCGGAGACCACAGTACCCAGCGCCTTTGGACCGAATCATTTGGAGGAGCCCCGTCAGTCTGACGAAGGCAATGAGGGCATGGATGACGATGCCGACCGGACCCTCCTGGGCCGTGGGATGACGGGCCGGACAGCCCCAAGCTGGCTGTCCCTTGGCATTGCGATGGCCTTACTGCTCATGCTGTTCTTCTTCTGGATCGCGTACAGTCCGTACATGATGTATGCGGTCGATGATACCCCCAGAAGGCTGCGATGGGGTCTCAACCACCGAATACAAATGTGTGCAGGCATCATCATTGCTGTTGTGGTGATTGGTTGCACATTGAAGTTCCTTGGGTTTCTACTGGTGCGCCGCGGGGCGCCGCGCGTGCAATTCGCATGGCTTGTGCTGTACTTCATCACGGGCGTCGCTGCGGCGTTGCCGTTCCTCTTGGCCTCGGCGGATGTCGCGGTGATCACCTCAACCGTTGCGACGTGGCACACGGAAAGGTACGGCGCGGCGGGCTCCGCGGGTGTCTTGTTGGCACGATTTGTGTGTGTGATGCTGTTGATGGTGCTGGAGGAAGTATGGAAGACGTACTTTGGGAATCTGGCCCTGAAAGTGAAGACCGCGAACAAAGATTCTGTTGTGCTGTTCACATTGGCCATTGCTGGTGGCTGGGCGGTCGCCCAGCAGACGGTGCTCACCTTCTTCATGTACTATAGCATGGACCTTCTGACGGTTGCGGCCTCGTACACCTACGTGACGTTCTTCGTCCCCCTGATCCTCTTGGTGCAGCATTTGTCGTCTGCGCTGTTGATAGGGCTCTTTTTGGCGCATGAGCGGAGGCTGGATCTTGGCGCACACGATGAGACTGCCCCCGTCCGATTCCATTGGCCCGTCTGGCTGCCTGTCATCCTCCGCGTTCTGCTGACGATAGGAGCCGGTGTGATGCTGCTGGAGAACGTCCTCCTCACGCTCCTAGGCTGGTTTGCGATTGTGTCGTGGGGAGTGTCAAACACCTTCATCATCCGAAAGCGATGGCAGTTGCTTTGGTCCGACGCACAACGCCCACCGCTGCCGGGGGAGGGTAGAGGGGTCGCGAGGGACGTCACCTCCACCGCCCCTCAGTAGCAGGGCTGCACGCCACATGGCAGCGGGGAGAGCATGATGCTCACCCTGAAAAACCCCCGCCCACATGCTCCAGGGAGGTCCTCGCGGAGCAAAAACATTCACAAATCAGAGCATCACAAGGTATTGATTGTTGATGTGGCTTGAACCCAAAGACATGTGTTGGAAAAATCCACTGTGCAGGTCACTCTGAGGGGATTGGTCTGGTGCAGACGGGCAGAGTTATCCAAAACTCTACCGAACGACCAATCGCCCAGTCCCTGTATGGAGCAATGTTGGACCGTCTCTGTGCCTGACATTTTTTTTTGCACAGAGCACTCACCCAAAGAGCTGTGCACGTGTGGTCATGATCCGTGTTTTGTTTCGATGATCGGTTGCTTCTTTGGGTCTGCTGGGGAGCGTACCTGCGCGGCCATGATGTATTTTCCGCCAGCCTTCACTGCAGCTCGCCAGCCAGGCACTGCCCACTCCGACCCACTTCATTGCCAACACTCCTCCGTAGGAGGCCGTTATGCCTCGTTGAGAATGCACACTTGTTGCAGCAAAGCCAGGCTTCCAACAGAAACAAACAACAGAATGGGTGCTCGTCAGTGGCCATTAAAGGACCAGAGGCACCTTGGCCCCCCGCATCCAACGGCCAGAATAGGGTGCAAAATACGTAACATGAAATATTTGTCAAGAACATTTTGGTATTTTCGAGTTTTGAGCTGTTGAGACTGAAAACTGCTCAAGCATTCCCTCAGTTACCAAACGCCGCTAACTCACGGAGGCTCCGCACTTTCCCAAAACTTAGTGCCGCTTCGCTTGAGGAGTAGTTTGAGCATGATGTTCCACGTGGCTGGTTAGTTTCGGCAGCACTGGAGGGCTAAGCAATCAACAAGAAACAACAACAAACAACTTCTGCACTGCATCCATAACCCCGGCCCCTCCCGCCAAGGACCAAATTGGGCGAACAACACAAAAATAGGGCCCCAAACATGCTTCACCGGCAGACAAAGTTAACCGTGCTACGCATTCTGTGACCTAACTCCTGCACTGGTTCATAGGCCTCCAGTAGATGGGGCTGTGTGGCCATTTCCTCAGCCCACACCTGAACCCAAGCCTACACCATGAGTACCGTTGCCAGGGAATCCCTCGGCAGCTTTGCCTTCAGTAACAGACCCCCTGTACACTGACGTGAAATATCTGGTCGTTGTCCCGGGTCGAAGTCAAAATTATTGGTTTTTGCACTTCTCCATCTTCGAGGTGCAAGGCTGAAAATGTGCCGAACAACAAGCAGCCCATGCAGGCCACAAAAGAGAGAATATTTGTCAAGGGCCAAAGACTCGACCCTAGGTGGCTTTCGCAAACAGGCCACCAGTTTGCGTGGGAGAGGAGGCAACACACAGTGCAACTGCAATCTGGTCCGGAGGGATATGAAAACAGGGAACCAGGACAACAGAAATCGGGCTGCACTCCAGACTATCCCTACCCCTCTCCCTCCCACCCAGTATTAAAGCTTGGCCCACTAGGGGCCCGCCCACACCACGATTCGCCGGATCAAAGACAGCAACAACCGGTCTTACAGATAGAGAGAGTGTCGCCCTCTCAGAGAGCCTACATAGCGTGATCTCCAAATGTACATTACGAAATTGTCTCAGGCAGGGACATTCAGTCCACAGTGCTGACCATGATTGTGCCCCCACCCACCAGTAGTGGTGGGTGATGGAAGCGCAGCACAGCACCGTCCAATCAGTGCGCCAATCAGCACACCAGTCGGTGTGTGCCCCCTCATGCTGGATATGCCATGAGGCGTGGTGTAGGTGTAAAGTGTGTGCAAGCCAGTTGCATCAGGCTGTCATGATGGCGTTTTTGGTGTCACGGAACGGGACACATATCTGTTTCACCGTCGCATCAGCTCAGCGTCGCGGGGGGTCAATGCCGACCCCCCCCCCCCAAATCGGGGGCCGATTTCCCCGATTTGCCCCCATTTTGTGCCCCAATTTGTTGGATTCTTCGCCCTGTTAATGATTGTCAGTACCTAGGACAGGCTGCTTTTGCCATCTCATCCTGCTCTTTTGATGTAGGCTGGTTGTGCCCTGGTGCTGATTGCATGGTGCCCCTCAGAGGTGCTCATGATCAGGGTCCGTTTTCTTGGTCCTGCTCATGCTCATTGTCCTTGTTGTGGAGCTACCCGGTCTTTGTTCACTCGTGGCGCTATTGTGTGTGGCCAACTCCCTCTAACTCCCAAACCAACCCCCTTTCGGCAACCCATTGTGATATCGAAGGGTTGGCTTTCCTGACTTGCATCAGCTCATGCACTCAGCTGGAATTGCATGTCTTGTGTTGTGGTGTGTATGCTGACCTTTTGGGCACCATTCTGCAGTCATGAACAATTTCAATTTACTAGATTTCTAGGTTCCTTTGCTTGAACAACTGCAGTTAGTGTAGCGTAGCGGAGGTAATGAAAGTTCTGCCACCGGGGCCCAGCTCAACCCCTCCCCACTCCCGCTCCTGATCCCCCCCCCCCCCCCCATCCTGCTCCCTCCCCAGCCTTTTATTATTTCTGTGCGAGTGGGGGGGGACTTCAGGCGAGCAATGAGTACCATGGTCAAACAAGGGGCTTGGGACTGGACACATCTCAAAGACAACAGCCCCGTGGTGAAAGTAAATGCATGGTCACACCTACTGCAAACACCTTGGATGGCTCGCATGGTCCCCCTACAGCACAGAACCGAAGTACTCATGGCTGGAGTGGCCGGGTGGGGCCCCGAAGGAGGTGCCTGGGGACCGGCACACATGGCTCGGGCGTACCATGAAGCCCTGGGAGTATCCTTCCACTCGGCGGACCCGAAGAAGTACCTGGATGCCTTGCTGTACGGGCTGACACTAGCGTGGGGTACGGAGATCACATCTTTCAGCCTGACACCCGACGCTGCGGCCGTTAGCTTCGCCATATGCTCATATGCGACCTCGTGTCAAGGGAGCCGGCCAAGACACGCACCCAAAAGTATGCAGGCACGCAGCCTGGAGCCAAAGCTACGCCGAAGAAACAACAGCCAAGCGAGAAGGCCCAGGGTATGGCAGTCACTGAGGATGTCAAAGGAGGCAGCACGAAGGTTGGATGCACTGCTGGGACTGGGGCTGAGGAGGATGAGGAGGTTAGGCCCGAGATGACACATAAGGAGCCCAGCTACAAAAACGCTCCGTGGTTGAGGAAGAGACCTGGGCCCCCGGGCTTGACGCAGAAAATCCGCAGGCTGTTGGAGGATCTCATGGAAGCAGACGAAACGGAGGCCGAGACGGACATGGGGGCAGTGGTGCATGATCTCTGGAGAATATTGCTGGACTGCGACAAATCAGGAAAGGACACCCTCAAAACAAAGATCAAGGAACACAAAAAGAAACAGAAGCACAAGGAGAAGAAACAAAGAAAGAAGGAGCGTTGAAAGGAGAAGAAGGGAAGAAAGTCATCAAAAAGAAGTAAAGGGAGACACGGCTCACCAGATTCAACCTCATCATCGTCAGACAGCAGCAGCAGCGACCGCGACTCGGGTCCTCATCCTCTGGGAGTTCAAGCTCATCGGGACGATCAACCAAGAGGCAGAAGGATCGACGAGGACCAAACCGCGCCCACCAGCCGGAGTTCAAATGGATCGATGGCAAACGCCATTTCAAGAGCAAGAAATCAGGCGATTGGGTATGTTGCGAAGGACCTCCAAAAAGCGCCTGCCCAGACTGCGGTGGCCATCACTAGTGGGTTGATCGGGAGAAGTTTGGATGCAAGGGTCGACAGAAGTGACTTCGCAGAGTGCAAGAGGAGGCCCGGTACCAAGCCTAGTCGCCACCGGCGGGGCACCCACCGCGGGAGTGGCCATGGGCGACGGCTCGTGACGAGTTCCAGACGGCGCTGGATGCGGGGTATGGGGCAACCTTCACCTCCACGGCACTCCGAGGATGGCAGCAAGATACGCTGGAGGGGTATCTGCGGCACATCAAAAGACTGGCACAAACAGAGCGAATGCGACCTGGAGACGGGCCACGAGCAGTCTTGGAGTCCAGACTTCTAGCGATCGCACAGGCGGACCAATCGGAAAGCTTGGCTAAAGCGGTACTCTCAGCGGCGCGCCTGGTGGAAAAAATGGGCCGGATGCCTTCGGTGGTGCGGGCTTCCGACTGGAATCTGGTCATGGCCATCGAGCTGTAGCGGTCAAAAGAGGAAAGGGCCGCCACGAAGGAGTGGGCGCAGATCGACGACCTCGTCAGGATATGCGGCGCGGCCAAGAGTTCATCGGATTGGGAAGCTGTTGCGCTGGCATGCCTGTCAATGGGACACTGCCGGCTGCGATCAGAAGCAGGAGGCCTTGTGGGACAAGGGGGGGAGGGGATCCAGTTTTTTGGGGCAAAGTCAAGAGGGGGGGGGGGGGGCAAAGTCAAGAGCTGGGGCCCTAGGGGCGCGAGTGGCTGCAATTCCGGGTCAAACTCAGGGCCCTCAGGGAGTTCCACCCCGACAAGGGGGCCTGGCACGGGTCACGCGAAGCGCTGGGTAAGACCTTGGTCAGCCTCCTTGAGCGGGGGGGGGGGAGGGGCAAAAAGACGATCCGGTGGCACGCGTTCCGAAGGTTGGGGGCGGTGCAGCTCAAGCACATGGGTGCCCCCATGCAAACCATCATGCTCGGGGGGGGTTGGAAGACGCCTGGGGTCGCAAGAATGTATACGGAGCCCCCCCCCCAGATGGAAATTTGGCCGCTCGGGAGAAATCTTGTGGCCCGCATGGGGTGGGTTAGGCGCACAGGAACCTGGCTACAGGGTCAAGAAGGGCAGCACCCTCGCTCTCTGGCCCTCTTGGGTCAGGACAGAGATCACGTACGCCCAGGGCGAAGGTACACAACATCCTGCGGGAAGGGATGCGGCAGCCCATGGTGGCGACAAGAAAAGGGGCAGAACCGCCTGCCCCGCACCCTAAAGGGGGGGGGGGGGTGTTCAGGTCCTTGGCGGCGGAGGTGGCCGACATGCGCGGCGTAAAGTCGCACAGGAGGGAGATGGTCAGAAAATGATTGTGGGGATGGGTGAAGCTATGAGCTCCCTTCAGGGTGGGGAAGAGGGCTTGCAGGTCCTCACCAGTGTGCTTCAGCGGGTTTGGGATGGGTGTGACCTCGATGAGGAAGATGATGGCTACTACAGTAGCAGCGATGAAGAGGGGCCTGTCACGGCGGAAATGGCGGCCCGAGGGGTTGGGGAGGCGGGTTGTGTCGTAATAGCAAACTCCATTTGGAACAAGTTGGTGCCGCGTGACCTTCTGCGAGTTTACAAACAGACCCGGCAAGACCGGGGAGCGGAGGCGACCCCTCTTGCGAAGCGGGGCCGTGTGGATAGCATGCTTGAGTCCCTGCGAGTTGACACGGGGGGCCTACACCTGACGTCTCCCTCACCCACTGCCCGCATGTTCCTCACTTACAAAAATAAGTTGAAGTGCCGTGCCATTCTGGACGCATGGCGGGTAAACTTCAGCGACCCCAGAAAACCCCTGAAGTTCCGCCTGCCGGCTCTAGATGGGTGATGCCCACCGCCATGGGGGGGGGGGGGGTCGAGTGTTCCTGACCAAGCTGGATCTGCACAATGCCTATTGGAGCTTGAGACTCCCCCCCTTGTGGAGGAGGGTCTTGGTGGTCCAGGGGGGGTCAGGGAGAAAATTCCGCTACACCCGCCTGCCCTTCGGTTGGAGCTACAGCCCGGCCATCTGTCAGCGACTCGTTCTTGCAGTGGTACGTAGGGTACTCTCGAGGAGGGGGATCAGGGGGTGGGTGTATTTGGACGATATCCTGCTCTCGGCCAGGCGCAAGAGGTGCCTCCATAGGGCTGTCAGGGAATGCGCGAGGCTACTTGCGTGGGTGGAGTTCATTGTGGGTGCCAAGAGTGAAGTGACCCCCACTAAAAGCATCAGTTTCATTGGGAAGCACCTCGATACTAGGGCAGGCACCATCAGCAACGCGGTGGGTGCTCTGGTGGGCGCCTTCCGGTCATGGGTTAGGGGGGTGGGGCGCGGGCGACTGCCTAGGGGGGCGCCTCAAGCGCAGTGCGCGCGCAGTGCGCGCGCAGTGCGCGCGCAGTGCAACTATTTGGGCGTCTGGCCGTACTAGAGACCCATACTTTGAGATACTAGGGGCCCCTAGGGGCATCATGGTGACCCCTAGCGGAGGTTTTGACTTCTGATTTTGTCCCCCTTTGTTTGGGGACCCCCGAGAATGCATGGGGACTCCCCCATGCATGGCCTTCGTGGTAATGGGGCGAGGGAGAAGACGGCCTTGATGCCCGATCCCTTATGGAGGAGCTCGTGCGGCTTTACCACTCAGGACTCGCGTCGTGGATATGGACATGGTGCACCCTTGGAAGGAGCCGTGGGGACTCTCCCCCAGTCTGCGGCCTTGGGGAGCCTGGGCCGTCCTGACGGATCTCTGTGGTCGCTCTCTATTGAGCATGATGTGTGTTATGTGAAGGGAAGGTGGTTTGCAACTTTCTTGAGCTGGGGCAGTTTGGGTCACCTAATTCTAAGGGCGTTTCCAAGGGGTGTGCTTGGGGGCTCTTCGGGGGGAACATAGTCTAAAAGTAGCGCGCAGTGCGCGCGCAGTGCAAAGACTCCCCCTAGCTCTGCGATGGAGCAATTACTAGGACAACTGTGCTGGTTGGGCAGGCCGAATGCGGGATTGGGGGCTTTCCTCGCCGGCGCTTACTCCGCCCTCCACCGGGGGCTGGGACTGTTCGGGCGGGGTGTGGCCAAGGGTATTGCGACTGTCCTGCTCTTCTCCTATGTGCCCCAAACGGCCGACCCCCTGGGTCGACGTGACGCTCCCCCCTGCGAAGTTTTTGTCTATGCGGCCCCGGAGGGGTCTGGATTCAGGGTGTGCATTGTGGGGGAGAAGGGATTCTACCGCTCTTTGCGCTGTCCCCCTTGGATCGACTCCTTGCAACAAGATGAGATGTTCGCCGTGTATTTGGTTGCCCAGCTGGCTTCATATCGTGGGTGTGAGAGTGTTAGGATAGGCTCAGAAAGTGACGTTGCGTGTTCCCACGTGAACGCCCTTCGAGCCTCGGTGGGGTCCATCAAGCAACAACGGATCCTGGGACGTCTGTTGGATTAGGTGTTGGACAGGCACGTCCATCATTTCCTTCAGGGTGAGTTCCGCCCTCAATCCAGCGGATCCCCTGAGCAGGGAAACATGCTTCTAGTCGAGGCGACAAGCGGTCAAAGAGGCCGGGCGGCGTCGCCAGATGTGGGTACAGGCAGCTGATGAGCGTTACAAAGGGCTGGTGGAAATGATCCGCCCCCCCTAGTGTTTCCGTAACTCTGCCAGGGGGAAGGGTGGGACAGGGGATAGGGGCGTGCAGCCGCGCGCAGAAAGTGTGTTGTCCGTGGAAAGTGAACATCCCGTCTTCACTGTGCTCAGGGGGCAGGGCTGCAGAACTGCAGTTAGTGTAGCATAGCGGAGGTAACGAAAGTTCTGCCACCGGGGCCCCAGCTCAACCCCTCCCTACTCCCGATCCTGATGCCCCCCCCTCCCCCCATCCTGCTCCCTCCCCAGCCTTTTATTATTTCTGTGTGAGGGGGGGGGGGGGCTTCAGCCCACCCACCCGCCCCGTGTCTTTATCCCAGCCTGCCTGGGGTGATGCGAGGACAGCTTTCGACACGTCATTGTCACTGCTGCTAGTGCTGGCTGTGGAAAGTGAACATCCCGTCTTCACTGTGCTCAAGGGGCAGGGCTGGGGCAGGCACAACCTCTACTGTTTCTGTCTCCTTCGCGCTTTCATTTCACCTTCTTCAGCGCGCTGCAGCTCCACACATTTTGAAATAATCTCATCTGCAGTGGGGCACATGGTAGAGGCACACTCCCACAAACATCGCTGCAAAACCCGATATCATTTGCACATGTCATCAATAGGCGGTCTTGGACCCGCAAAGTGGGACTGGTCGCTAGTACAATAAAAACGGCGTTGCTTTTTGTTTCTGAAGAGGTGCAAGGCTAAGAGGAACAGAGAAGTGGTGAATTTTGGTGCAGAATATTGGCTGCACCTTAGGGGTAGAAAATGGGGCTGGTGACTGAAAAGCACAATTTGCAAATTTGGATTTTCGCATCAAAAATAGGCTTTTTTGTTGGGAAAAGAAGGTTTTTGCCTCACCATACCCCCCCCCCCCCTTGTCCAAGCACGAAGACCCCATGTGACCGTTGTTTTGATGGGTTTTTCTGACCATGCTTTTTATGGTCAGAAATTCAATGCTTGGTGATTGTGTGCTGATTGTAGAGGGAAAGAGGGGC
Source organism: Eutreptiella sp. 'Long Island Sound 2002' (assembly GCA_964036045.1). NCBI lineage: Eukaryota > Euglenozoa > Euglenophyceae > Eutreptiales > Eutreptiaceae > Eutreptiella > Eutreptiella sp. 'Long Island Sound 2002'. The sequence continues at coordinate 4,951,882 of OZ038388.1, forward strand.
TGGGTCCTGTTTGCGATGGTTTCTCTTGCTCACAACAACATTCTGATTGGTACTGCAACCCAATGCCACCCTGCGAATGCGAAGCCTGATTCTGATTCTGAATCTGATCATGATAGTTGCACTGATTCTGACTCTGAGCTCCTCACTTCTGACGATTCGTCGTCATGCTCAGATTCTGGGGAGGACCATGAACTGCAGCTTGTATGGGCCAAAGCAGGGTCCAAGCTGTCCCCCCCCTTCTGTTGCCTCGGTCCAGGTGAACACCCAACTGTGGCTTGCAGAAATGTATGGATTCCCCGCAACATTTCATTCGGTACAGGTCAAAGTGGGGGGCAGAAAGTGCCAAGGTTTGGTCCCTTTGGAATATCTCCAACCACCTAGGGTGAAGGTTCAGGCACCGTTGAAGCATTTGTTTGCATTTGTTGGGAGCACGGCTCTGCAAAGCCCGCCCAGGCGGACTCCGAAAACGGACCCTTCGCGCTCTGCTGCGAGCGCTGACTTCACCACAGGATCTGACCTGAATCCTCTCCTGACTGATTTCATTTGTCCCCCCCCCCCCCACCGTTGCGAGAGCAATGCCCTTGTCAGAGCAACAGGAGGCGTTGTTTCCGCAACTTTTGGACGCCGGAGCAGGGCCCAGCGGACGGGGCCCAGCGCCAGCTCCCCCCCCCCCCCCCGACACCCCGCTCACTGAGCGGGAGCCGAGGAGCGGTCTCCCCGCTCCCTCTACCGACTTTATCCCCCCGTTACAGGAGGGCGCGGCCGCGGACCCCGCCCCCAACCCCCGCGCTGCCGCCGCCCCGCAAGGGAGGGGGGGGGGGGGGCAGGGGGACCCCAGCCAGCCCTCGGCAAACCGCCGTCCCACGGCCGCGGGCAAGCGGCCGGTGCAAGCCGGGTCGCCAGGGCTCTCCATCCCCAGCAAGCCCAAGCGGGGTCGGGGGCTTGCGGGGGCCAGCACAGCAAGCAGGGCACCAGCACCAGGACGCCATCGCCCAGCTGCGGCACGCGGCCTTTTCGCTCTGGGCTTCACCAGATCGGCTGCTATGATGCCGCCAGGGGATGAGGGGAAGGGGAGAACGTCTGCGCCCCCGAGAGGATCGGAGACCCCGGGCAAGGGGCACGGGAGGGCCCACAGCGAAAAAACCTGAGCCCTTGGTGCGGGTCCTTCTCTTGCGCCGTGTACACTAAGGGTGAGGCTTCGGGGGCGGCACGGTGGCTCTGCCACGTGCTGCTTCTGCGCTGACCCCTGTACGCACAGCGTGCAGGACCTAAATAGGCTGACCTGTTTCCGCAACTTTTGGAACCGTGGAATTTGGCGGTTCCATTTTCTGGTGGTCCATGAAGATCACCTTTTGCCTGTGGTTCAAGGTTGGGGGATGGTGTTTTAGGGATGTTGGTTGCTGCCCTGCCTATACCTATACCTATACCTATACCTATACCTATACCTGTACCCCCTTCTTGTCCTTTGGAGGTGGAGATTGGGGAATCACCTGATGACTGGTGCATTCATTACCTGTCACCTGTTGTGTCTTCTTACGGGGCGCACAAACAACGCCGGTTTCAGAGCGACAGGAGGGGTTGTTTCTGTCAAATTTTGGAACTTTAGTGTTCCTCTCCCAAGGGGGGGGGGGGAGGTCCCGTTTTGTTCCGGAGGAATCCAGACCTTCTGGTGTTTGCCATTGCACGGATTCAATGACTTGTTGTTTGCATACCCCCGCCCGCCCCCATTTGTCCTCCCCCCCGCTTTGTCCTTCACTGGGGGGTGGGGTTGGGGGGGCTCACTTGGTCGGCACCCAAAGTTTGCTGCGGGTCACTGTGAAACAAAACGCAAAGATGAGACGACGGGGGTGCCGTCTGCTGCTACCCTTCTGTTGGTTTGCATGGTTTTAGCCAGTCGAGACCCCCAGCCCAGGGGCGCGCTCTGCCGCTCTAAGTGGGCGGACTGAGATTCCTGGACATTCGCCTCCTCGGGACGATTTGAGGGCCGGGCACGGGGGCGGGGCGAGGGGACGAGGCAGGGGCCAGTGGGCCTGGGGGGTCGAAACTCAGTGGGCCTGCCACACAACGAGGGGGGCTCACCCACTGTCGCGCGCCAGCCGGGGCCCCATTCTGACTCTTTTTTGTGTCGTGGGCTGTCTTTGCATCGCAGCTGTTCTTGATATCAATGTTTTCTCCTGCTGTATCATGTGAGTGTTTGTCAACGAGATGCTGGAAAATGTGGTGACTGGATGCTGTATGCCCTGATTTTGGCTGGGGGGTGGATGATTGCATCCAAGGAAATACATTTCTCTATGTATTACGCAGAACACTTCGTTTTTCGCAATTTCAGGTTGTTCCTGCACTGCTTGTAAACTGCATGTAACCCCAACTTGAGGGGCCACGCAACAAAGCATGGATTGTGAGTCCCTAACCCCAACTCGAGGGGCCACGCAACAAAGCGTGGATTGTGAGTCCCTAACCCCAACTCGAGGGGCCACGCAAAAAAGCGTGGATTGTGAGTCCCTAACCCCAACTCGAGGGGCCACGCAAAAAAGCGTGGATTGCGAGTCCCTAACCCCAACTCGAGGGGCCACGCAAAAAAGCGTGGATTGTGAGTCCCTAACCCCAACTTGAGGGGCCACGCAAAAAAGCGTGGATTGTGAGTCCCTAACCCCAACTCGAGGGGCCACGCAAAAAAGCGTGGATTGCGAGTCCCTAACCCCAACTCGAGGGGCCACGCAAAAAAGCGTGGATTGTGAGTCCCTAACCCCAACTTGAGGGGCCACGCAACAAAGCGTGGATTGTGAGTCCCTAACCCCAACTCGAGGGGCCACGCAAAAAAGCGTGGATTGTGAGTCCCTAACCCCAACTCGAGGGGCCACGCAACAAAGCGTGGATTCAAAGATTGTCCCGGTTTCCTCAATAGCACCGGAAGGTTGGGGCCCAAAAGAGGGCGGAAATGCTACGTCACCCCTGCATTCTCGGGGGTCCCCAACAAAGGGGACAAAATCAGAAGTCAAAACCTACGCCGGGGGTCACCATGATGCACCACGCAACAAAGCGTGGATTCAAAGATTGTCCCGGTTTCCTCAATAGCACTGGAAGGTTGGGGCCCAAAAGAGGGCGGAAATGCTACGTCACCCCTGCATTCTCGGGGGTCCCCAACAAAGGGAACAAAATCAGAAGTCAAAACCTACGCTAGGGGTCACCATGATGCACCACGCAACAAAGCGTGGATTCAAAGATTGTCCCGGTTTCCTCAATAGTTCCGGAAGGTTGGGGCCCAAAAGAGTGCGGAAATGCTACGTCACCACTGCATTCTCGGGGGTCCCCAACAAAGGAGACAAAATCAGAAGTCAAAACCTACGCCGGGGGTCACCATGATGCTCCTGGTATCTCAAAGTGTGGGTCTCTAGTACAGCCAGGCGCCCAAATAGCTGCACTGTGCTAAGTGCGCCCCCTTAGTGCACCCCCTAAAACGCCACTAGAGGGGCATGGGTCCAAAAAGATGCCCGGCGCGCTAACGTTCCCCCCATACCTCATTCCTGTGGTACTAGACCCGCTTCATTCCTTTCGGGCCCTCTGGGTTTTAAAACATGTTCACAAGCGCAGATCCCAATTTTTCCATCCACTTGGGCACCCCCTCTTCCGACAGCAGGGATTCAACAGCTTCGTCAGACAAATTCGGGCGCACGTTCTCCTTGTTGGCCTCTCCCAGCTTGGTCTCCAGTTCCTTGATCCTTCTGCTTAACTCCTCGATCGTCTTGTCCTGGCCTTTGCTGCGTGCCGCAGGCTTCACACTGCGCGTGAAGTTTGCCAAGGGGGGAGGCAACACACTGCACAAGCCAATACATTTCATGTAACTCAGACTGGGTGTGACAGGCAGCGCATAGCCCTGCAGGGCGTGAACTGTGATGAGTGACACACACACTAGGGCCCGTAGGCAATTGTAAGGACGAGTCCGACCAGCCCCCCCCCCCCCAGTGGGGGAGGCAAACGCCAGACAAAGCAGCGACAGCCCTGCCCCTCCGTGGGTGGGGGGGGGGGCCGGGCGGTCCGACACGCAGGCGGAACCCTACTCGTCCTGTGAAGGGGGGGGGGTCGCTCTCGCCGGACAGTCCCTGGAACCCCCGGGACCCTACCACCCACTGAATCTCGTAGGAGCGACACAACCAGCCACAATCTCGTAGGAGCCATAGGCACCCACCATACCGGCGCAAGACATCCCTCCTCCCCCGAACCCCACTCAGAACCCTCCCTCAGGTGGGGGGGTGGGGGGACAGAAAACAGCTTGTTAAAGAAAGGCAAACAATTGTTTTAAGTGTAAAACAAGGGTTTGCCAAGGGGGGAGGTAACACACCGCACAAGCCAATACATTTTATGTAATTCAGAGTGGGTGTACTTCTCTCTAGCCAGGGCTCTGCAAACAAACAACTGCCCCAAGAAGTAAAAGTGTGCAGGGGACGTGCAGTACCAAAAGAACATTTGTCGCCGAAAACCTGCCCGTACCTCACCCTAACCACAATTGTTGCAACAGGGCACTACGACACTATGTGCAGGCAAATTTCAGCATGTTCTGGAGGTCCTCACTGCCCGTCAGGGGCATCAGCAGCTGTGGAATAGAAGCCCTTTCCAACCTTGTGCCCCATCTTGAACAACTGCACATGCTTGCCCTTTCGGGCACGCTTTGGAGCAAGCTTGGCTTCAGGTTTTGGAATGGGTTTAGGCTTCCTATTCCTTGGGACAAAACTGTCATTAACGACATCTGTGGTGAAGTGCCCTCAAAGACAGGGCCAAGGCCCCAAATCCCATGACCCGCTTTGGTCCACACAATCTGCATTTCATCATCCTCCCGTGATTTCCCGATTGTGGTCAACATAGTATGGCACGCCACCATCTGTGGTACCCGGAGTGGCAACATCAGCCATGGCTGAAAATCACACCAAAACGGACAGCATTGGGACAGCATTGGGTTGCAGTTGCAAGTGGAATATAGGTATGAGCAGGAGGAACTACCAGAAGCATGATCCAGCTCCCCTTTCCCTCTACAATTGAAGCACAATCCCGTAACGTCACATTCCTGACCGTAAAAACCGCGGTCAGAAAAATCCAGAAAAACGACATTCGGACGGGCTCATGTGCTTGGACAAGGCAGTGCTTGGCCATAGAACAGTGGAAAGTTCAGCGATAGGTCCCCACCGACAGACCTACGCCCTCAATCATCAAGTATCACGCGGCGGAGCCGCGACACACATCGTCCCATCGGTCCAGCAAGGCGCCACAGATCATCCCCAGATACGGCGCCGGAGGCGCCGCCACGGTTCGTCAGGGTAGGTCAAGGCAGTGCTTGGACAAGGGGAGGGGGGGGGTGGGTATGCCACCACTGGCTCACAGTGCACAGCGTTCCACACCCAAATGGCCTTTGGTTGGTAGGTGCAGATACTGTACACTGGGCCATACGTTGACATGCACTCCGTAGCCAGTTGCATGCCAAAGAGCCATGGTCGCAGGGACTCACAATCCACGCTTTGTTGCGTGGCCCCTCGAGTTGGGGTTAGGGACTCACAATCCACGCTTTGTTGCGTGGCCCCTGAGTTGGGGTTAGGGACTCACAATCCATGCTTTATGCGGTCTTTCAACCTTCCGATGCTATTGAGGAAACCGGGACAATCTTCGTTACGCTTTTGCTTTGCGTTGCATTGCGTTGTGTTTCGTTGCGTAGTTCCTGAAATGCGTGCATGTGCACTTTGAAACGGGCACGCTGAGCTGTTAATATGGTGATACATTCGCCGTGTCTGCTGCGGGAGATCAATTTTTGCTGTTCGCGTCCTCGAACCTCTTTAGCTTTTCGATATGGACTTGAACATTGGGGACAGCGTGTTTTACACTCGGTCGACTTTGGAGTACCATCAAGATGGGGTGCGCATCATCAACCATCATTGCCCCATGGACGCCCTCTCCTTCGGTATCCCGAGTTGGGACTCACCCCCACCAACCCCCTCAACTCCACCGGCCGCCGACATCCCCGGTGATGCGACTGGTGGCAGCCCTCTCCGTGGCCGTTCACCCACACCATCCCCCTCAAGTCCACCGGCCGCCGACATCCTCGATGACACGAATGGTGGCACCCCTCTCCGTGGCCGCTCCCCGCTACGAACATCATCACGGTCCCCATCACGCAGCCATGGTTAGGAACATCTGGCGTGGCGGCCCCAATGAGTTGCACCAGTCAGTCCGCATTTTGTTGCATTTCACTCAGTTTTGCATCCGGAGGCAAGTCCGCCACCCCCCCCTACGGACCATGGGAGCATGTCCCGCCTCAGGTTTGGACTGACCAAAGCAACTCGGCCGCCACGCAAGATGAGGCAGAGGATGAGGCGGAAGTGTGTGTGTTGTGTTGCCAACGGCGCTCCACCGTCGCAGCTTGTGATGAGTGTAAGGAGCACTATTGTAATGAATGTATTGACACCCACACTTGTGGGACCAATGTTGTTTGTTAATTGCACTACAAATGACAGTTGGAGTGGTTGAATTCACAGATCTTGCTTTATTTTGCAACGTGCTTTGTAGGGAAGGTGTGCAGTGCAGGGTAAATCTTGGGCTGAAGTCGGGATAGTTAATAGAAAAGTAGTGCGCCGGGCAAACATTCCCCCAGGGTGCACAATGTGGGATACCAAGGAGTCGTGCGCGTCAAAGCACCATCAAAAAAAACAAGGACAGGCAAGGCGGTGGGAGCAGGTGCTCCCCATCATAGGGGTCACGGCCCAACAAGAAGCGCAACCTGTCGGTAGACCAAATGCTGGACATGGGGGGTAAGAAGTATTGTGAGAAGACCAAGGCGGGATGCTTCTGATAAATGCTATCTGACGAAGGTGGGTGATGCCGACAATGTGAACAATGACCCTCCTGAAAAATGCCATGAGTGCGGAAAGAGGCATTGGGTTTGGACATGCGACCTGGTTTGACGGGGAGCAATCCTAGGGACCAGTGAACCCCTAGGATCGCTAGCAGCTGGGGAGAATGAGTGGGTGGAGGATAGAGGGAAGGAACTGCAACAAGTCCAGCATGAAACGCAGCCATGGAAGCTGGAGTGGGGGAGGTTGGGCGAGAAGACAAGTGACCGGTGACGACAAGGAGGAGAACAAATGGGGATTCCCAAAATGATGGCCAACATACAGGACAACAGCGGCGGTATTGGGAGACGTCATCCAACAGGGACAATCGGGTGAACCGCCAGACAGGAGGACTATGTTGTCACTTACCTGGAAAATGTCATCTTTGTCCACGTTCGCGGCAAGACTCCGAAAGCTGGGAAGGAGGCGCACAACAGCCCCAAAGGAACCGGAGTGGAAAATCTTGGAAGAACAGCTGCAAGACGAAATGGCCATCCGAAGGAGCTTGAGCACAATCAAAATAGTGTTATCGGCAACCACATGCGCGATATCAATGGGGATCGCCGAACACCAAGTTAAGTATGTCAAAGGCGTAGAGAATGCCTAGGATGATAGAAGAGTATTGTAGAGCTCTGTTGTGGCCTTGCAGATAATGGCTACCCAGGCCCAGAACTCAACCGACTGGGCGGTGGTGGCATCAACAGTACTCTCGACGCTGGCAGGCCTACAAGTGGGGGGAAATGGTGAGGCATGGATGGAATCTAGGGAACCATCACCTTCTGTGATGTCAATCGTTGAGCATGCACTCGGCGAGTGGGGCTGTGGGCACTCCGCTGGGTACGATTCCTGCATTGGTGGGCAATCCGTAAGATGGGACGAGGCAACCACGACTGCGTATTCACGGGATCCACGTAGGTGGAACGGGTCATGGCAAGGCTTCTGGCGGGGTCGAAACGGCAACATGTCGCGTGACAATGAATGGAGACGACCGCGCGCAGTGACACCAGGCAGGAGCACCGATGCTAAACATCAAATCATGGTGCCGCTAGAGATCTGCTTAGACCACCCGTGGATAGGCAGAATGCCCACATGAAGGAACGAGTGATAGAACACATGTCCGTAGTTGACTTTGCTTTGAGTGAAAGAATACAAAGAGGGGGATGTGCATGCCTCCATTGTACATAGCTTGATGAATTGAAGCCGCCAAATGGCTGCCATATGCAGAGTGCCCCAATGCATTTGTAGGGCTAAGGTTGTGCTGCACCAACTGTTTGTGTTGTCCCATTAAGTGTTGGGCAGGGTCGGTCAACATCAGCTAGGGTTAGTCAACATCACCTGGCTAAACAATAGATGAACATGAACCATAGCTTGTATTTGTGCCCGATGAAAGGAAGAAGCTTATACGAAGTAACAGCAACCATCCAGAAACCTACCGGAAGTGGTGGCGGCGGAGACCTTTACCGCTGCCAGCCATGAGGGTAGTTGCCTACAAGCCACAGGGCGTGTTGCTGCCAAACAGTGCCCACCCTAAAATTCTTGGGCCACTATATTCCTAGGGCCTTTTGGTCCCCTATCACATACCAAGGGAACCGAGTGAAGTGCCGCTTCCCAAGTATGGAGCATTCCTAGCAGACCTAGCACGGAGTTAGTAAGAAGCCCGGCATGCCAATCCATGCCAATCCACGAATCAACAGGAACCATCCATAAGCCTGAATCAACAACAACTAAGATTTGTGATGCAGCATGGGGTTAATCAGTGTTTGGCCCAGCAGTTAGCACGGTGTGCACCCAGTGCATGTGCAGTGTACGCATTGTGCAACAATTTCCTGAGGGAAAATAGGGTATGGGTATGAGTATGGATGGAGTCATTGGACCGAGTACCCGGTGAGCCCCACCACGTGTCTCACTACTGTGGTCACCCCTTCGGACTCGTGGGGCATCTGGGACCACCACTACTGTAGCCGAAGCACGGGTGAAACGATTGGTGCAGTGTGTTGTGTACTCTCACAGCAGCTGTTAACAGGGGAGGGCCCCACTAGTAACCGGTGGGGTGGATACGTCACACAGGGGGCAATGACAGACGAGCCCGTGTATGGGGCTAGTCACACTGTAGATCCTCACACCGTGAGGCATGGGCGGCCTGGTCCATGCTCTCCTGAGCCAATGACTGAGAGTTACAAGCCCCCTGTGGTAAGGGTCCCTTGCTACCCTTTTGGAGGACTGACCTGTTAAGGCGATCCACCGGCCACACACTCTTGAGCATCCACGGGCTGCAGGCCACTCAGGATATCCTGAGGGTCAAACCCTGCAGGTCCACAAGACCTCTTGTGACAGTGAAGGCAATGGACAAGCCTGTTGGGCTGTCCCACTCATACACTTCCATAGTCCAGTGAGCTAAGACACCGGGCTTCTGGCCACTTGTACCCAGGGGACACCACACTGAGCGTGCATGAGACCCCCACCCTGCGGCGCGGAAGTCAGGCATTCCTGGAGACTGGCAACCCCTGTTTCTTCCGCTTGGTCTAGCTTCCCCAAGGGGTGGCGGTCCCTGGTGGTTGGTTTCCTTGGAGGGAAAATGGGGGGGGCAGGGGGGGCAATGGGTGGAAACGGCAGAAAACCGCAGCGGGGTGGGCGGGAAAAAATGGACGGGGCAAATGGGGGATGGAGAAAGTGTGACAGTGGGCTGGTGATGGGGTCGGGGAGTATGATCCTGAACAAGATAAACATAGGGGATATAGTGGCTCAAGGAAGCGAGCTTGACCCCTCACTCCAGGCCCACGGCCAGACAAAACCCAGCCGCCCACAGCCGCTTCCACCCCCTGCATGTCACATTGAGGAAGCTGATCTATGGAATGGGGTCTACGTGTTGGGGAGGCGATGGGAACGTGGAAGAGGAATACCCTGGCACTCAAGGACATGCGAGGTCGAGAGAGGAGGAGGAAGACAATGGAAGCAGAGCTGCTGCTGTTGCTGCCGCAGTAGCCGTTGCTCTTCCACATGCATTTCGGTGCCGGGATCCAAATAGCTGAGGACGAAGTTCACCTTCTTTCCAGTTACCACAGCCCACAAAGATAAATCTTGCTGAAAGTGCTCAACAGTATTCCATCCAGGGGCTGCCTAATCAAGTAGAATATTAACAGATGATTGTCTAGTAAATTTATGAGGTGCCTTCATTTTCTGCTTTGTTTACTTAAGGGCGAGAAAAGTGCAGTCTGTGTGTGACAGTGGAGACAGACACACCACAAGCACAACATCTTAGGTCTGTGTCGGCTGTGTTGTGGAGTGGGGGGTAATACAGGCCTGTCTGTGGAGAGAGCAGATCACATGGGGCCCAAACTCCACAGGTTTGTGTTGTGCAGCCCATGAGGTCGTAGTCCCGTCTGTACTCCCTCATCATTTGCCCATCGTCTCACGCGATGACCATGTCCCGTGAGAGGTCGGTGATAGACGAGTTCAATATTGAAAGGCAGATCCAGCGGCTTTGGGAGTATGCCGGGCTCAACACCAAGACCATGGCACTGGTGCAGGACCAGTGCCACGGGCTGCGGTCTCTGCAGCTGCACTCGCAGGAGTGGATGGATAACCAAGTCGAGGTGCCTGCCAACTGTACACCACTGCTCCACTGGAATCTCAGCCAGGGATGCATTGGAAGCCCCCCCCCCCCCCCCCTCCAGGGCGCCCAGCCTATGCCCAGCCACTGTCTCCCTGACGCCAAGTGCCAGCCTCAATGGCATTTGTAACCGACACGAACCGCCCCCAACCGCTTTGGCAACCTCCTCCAACCGCCTGTCTAACCGCCTCTGGGGCCGCCCCTGAGGTCCCTTCCCTTCCGATGCACCCCTGATCTCAGCCTCTCGCAAGGAAATGGCAACCTTGAGAGACCGCATGAGCCCGCGTTCAGGGAGGAGGAGGGTTGGAGGGATGGCACTGGGGGGGGGGCTGCGCTGGGTTCAGGGTTTCACCAGCGGCAGAGCGAACTGCACCGAGGGGGTCCAACCGCATGCGCTGCACGGAGCTTTTACTCAGGGGCGGGGGCCTCTGCGGAAGGTGACACCGTGCGGGGCTGTGCAACCTGCCCTGCACGTGTGGCCGGGTTTCTACGCCAAAGCAGGCATTTCACACTTCGGCAGGTAGGACCCCCCTCCTGGCCTTTGGTGGGGCCAGTGTTTACCCTGGGTCACAATACCCCCCCCCCCACTTTGAAATATCCCCCCCCCCTGAAATTCCCCCCCAGGGGGGGGGAACCGTCACCTTGGCCCAGAAAGCATAGGAAATACTAGGTGCCGAAGGCGCCAAAGAAAATTTTTACAAGGCGCCGAAGGTGCCGAAGCTGATTTACACTGTGATACTATGGTACAGATTTGTGGTGCGGTTCCACCCCCCCCCCCCCCCCCCCAAGGGGGGAACCGTCACTTTGTGACTCCCCCCGCCCTAGGGGGGGAACCGGCCTGACAAAAGGGGGGAGATTTCAATGGGTGCGGGGGGTACGTGCCAAGCAATCTCTCCCTTGATTTATTGGCCATGTCAACAGGGCACAGCAAGTGGAACATTATCGCAGGGAAACGATTGTGGCCGGATCAGGCCTTTTGGTGCATTGGCATGCCCACCACTTGGGCAAACAGCACTGCTAGTGCCTTCGGGGTAGCCCAGAGCAGTCGATGCACGAAATTACGAGTACTCCGCAACGCCCCCCCCCCCGTTTTTTCAAATGGCTGATTTTACGCTAAACAGCGATGGTGTCATGCTTGCCAGAACAACCCCCCCACACACACACGTTTAGGTGCTCACTGTATGGTGCGCCATGCATGCGCCGTTGCTCCATTGCTCGGCTTTGAGCCGGTCATACCTCCCGCCCAAGAGAAAGCATGGCACCACATGATTTGTTGAAATTGAAATTACGAACCGGGCATTTTGCACGAGTGCTGCGGGTAATGCATCCACTGGATGCCCAATGGGCGTCCTTTGTGGGCAACTGGTTCACAACTCTCGTCCGCTTGTTTCGCTGGCACACTTGGCCTGTGGTCCTTGCACGCATAAATGCAGTGGAACCCATTGTAGCTGCACCACGTCGGCCGCCATGCCTATCTCTGACGGGGGAGAGGGTCCGGAAGTGGGCTCAGCCGCTCCGCCAGGTGAATTTGTCCTTCATGCCGAGCTCGTGGGAGTCAAAATATCAGTTGGGGGGTGGGGGGGCAGGCAGTCGCATATTGTCAGGGACTCGCAGCTGCGTGGCCATGCCGTGTGCAATACTGTTTGATGGTATAGTCAATTCCCTTGATTCAGAGGTGATGTACTATTTGTCTGCAAACAAATTTGTCCGTTACTATTTGCAAACAGGTTCTGGTTCAGCCAGTTGGGGCAAGTACAGCTCTTGTCGCTTCCAACACCTCAAAAGCTTGCACAGCAGTTGTGCTTTCGGTTGTACACTTTGGGGCCCAGATGGGAAACGCAAACGTGTTCGGAGGCAGCGCTAGTCCTGTGACTGGACTGTCAGCTCTGACTAAAACTTGAATGACACCGAAGGTCACCAGCGGGGATGGCTGTGCCAAAATGAATCGCACAAATTTTGAACATTTTCTGGGCCCCACACTTACACAAATTGGACATTTGCATAGTTTAGTCGCAAAAAAAAAATGTCCCCGTTCTAGAGAAATAGATTTGTATTTTAAAATTTTTCGAACTTTGCCAGTACCCCTCCCGCGTCTTGCGAGAGGAACGCCCGTGTCAAAACAACAGTAGGTGCTGTTTCCACAACTTTTGGAGCCATGTCCTACCTTGCCCTTTGTAAATGCCCCTTTGTCAGAACAACGCTGCGTATTGTTTCCTTCAAATTTGGGATTTTAGTGTTGTTCTCGCAAGTGGGGGAGGGGGGGGGTTAGTGCAGAATGGCTGTTGATATTTGCCATTCACGTGCTCCACCTCCTGTAGTTTGCACTTGATATGTTCTGAGTTGAACCCCCAAGTAAACTTGTTCAAAAGTTCATGTGTTGACTTTTGGTGCATTTTATCGTGTGGCAGGGGGCCCATGGTTTTCAGGCCCAGGGCCGACGGGTCACAGCAGCAAATGTGCATGCGGTGCAAAGGCTGGCCCCTGCAACGATCGTTAATGTTTGACAGTCCGGCATTTCCAGCCCCACGCAGCGCCCCTCGCCGTAGGTCTGTCATTTGTTGAACAGGGCTGCCTCGCAAGGCAGCGGAGGGTGGTCAAGAGAAGGGGGGGCCAAGCATCCCAATGACCTCCCGGGTCGCCCAAGTGTGCCTAGTTCCATGGGCCAAATCGACACTCTCCAACCCTTTGCCCAAACCTCCCCACCCACCCACCCGCCGTATTTTACGTTTTTGGACCAATAATTTCCCAAAATTCTGGTGGGCAACAGTTTTTACAAAATTTTTGGTGGGTACAAAAATGTTTGTCCACCCAAACCCATTCCACCCCCGCTGCGCCCCGCTCTAGACCAGCCACCCGCAGCAGTGTATTCCAGAACACGCCGAATCCACAGCAGACCCTCCGGAGCCATTGGTTCCCAATCCCCCCCATCCACCCCGTGCCAATCCAATCCCGCCCCCCCTGACCCCCCCATGCCCACCACTTGCCCCTCGGTGCCCTCCCTACCTCCCTCTTTTCCCTCTCATCCTGCGTCCCGCCCCGCCTCCCCTGCCTCACTGCCTCCCTTCGCCTCAGGCCGCAGAGTATTTGGCGGCCGTTGAGGAACGTGCCAAGGAGCTGGAGGCCAAGGTCGCCCTCCTGAAGCGCAACGAGGAGAAGTACCTGGGCAACACGCCGGACGCCAAACCGCGCAAGGCCGAGCGCCGGCCGAGCAAAGCGGAGCGCTCGCCGACCAAAGCCGAGAGCCCGCGGACTACACCCAATCGGACTACACCCAATCGGACTACACCCAATCGGACTACACGCAATCGGACTCCACCCAATCAGGTCTTGTGCCTGCCTCGAACCGGTCAACAGAAGGGGATGTCCGCTGCGGAATGACGCGTCCGGAGGGGCGGCTTTGGCAGCCTTTGCAGGCGGTCCTGAGCAGCGGTGGATGGGGCCAAACTTTCCTCCGGGCCTTCGGCCAATCCAAAAATTTCTCTGGCGCCTTCGGCGCAAGTCCGTTTAGGCCACAAATTTTCTTCGGCGCCTTCAGCGCCTCCAACAACAACAACGATTCAGGGTCTCCGGTGGGGTGCCCCCCCCGCCCCACAGCCCCCCCTTCCCCCGCATTGAAGGATATGGGCACAGCCACCGCTCTCCCTCCGCACCCGCCCCCCCTTCCAGAGCAACGCCCTTGTCAGAGCAGCAGCGGGTGTTGTTGCCGCGACCTTTGAAACTGTGGAATTTGGTGGTTCTGTTTTCTGGTGGTCCGTGAAGACCAAGTTTTCCCTGCAATTTGAGGCTGGGGGATGGTCTTTTAGGGACGCTGATCGCTGTCCTGCCACCCTCTTTCAACGGATGGGCTCCGGAGACGTCAAGGCTAAGCTAGCCACTCTAGCATCTGTTCATGTCGTGACCCCCGCAATGGCAGGGCGTTATGTTGGCCCTTTGCCTGCATGTGGCCCTGGAAGATTGCAGGGTTTAGGTAGCTGTTTCTAGTTTTATCACCGTGCTCAGCACTGCGGACCTTGCCCCTTCTTGAACTTCGGCGGTGGAGGGGGCCCACATGCGGGCAAGGAGGCCACATCACCCGTGCCATCCCGAGGGTTCCATGTGCTCACCACTAAGACAAAATCACAGATGGCTACCTAACCCATGCTGTCCCGCGAGCCCCTGTGTGGGGAAAGTGGCTCTATCACCCCTGCCATCCCGGGGTCACCACGCAGGAATCACCTGAGGACTGGTACAGTCATATCTCTCAGGGACGGCGGGTTTCATGCCAACTTTGTGGGTTTTTGCTGGTCACCGTCATTCTTGCCTTATTTGTGCCCACTGGGTGTTCCGAAGGTAGGGGTATGTGGGGTATATTCAGAAAGCCCTTGAAAAGGGCTATTTGGAACACCCCGGGTCTGCATGCTGTACTGACGACATGTTTGAGATTTTCGTCCGTTTTGGACGGTGCCTGTGTTGCTTGCTGCCTCTTTTTGTCCACAGGCAGCTACCATGTCTACATACAAATTCACTCCACGGGCTGTTGCTTCCCCAGATGCACCACAAAAGCCTTTGGTTCGCAAAAGGGCACGCTCTGGGGGTGAAACCTGGAGGAAGGTGACCCGGGAGCCTGCCAGGCAGGCCAAGAAGCGTCGTTCCGCCGGTTCACAGCAACCTTCATGCACCCACAAGGAGCGCGACATTCTGACGACCGCTGAGGCCACTGCTTTTGCTGCCCAGTTTTGGGATTGAAAGACACACCCCACCAAGGCTGCGCAACATGAATTTTTGGCCACATGCATTGACGTTGATGTGGATAAGAACGTGAAATACAACAATTCCCAGAAGTACACCAGAAAAAGCGGTCATCGAACGAAATATTTTGTACAGTACCGGGGTATGCGTCGGCAGATTTGCAAAACACAGTTCCTCCACTACTTCAACATATCACGCATTGTGGTGGAGCAGCCACACAGACCATCAGCAGAAACCTGTGTTGATCCGAGACGAAAAAGTCAAATGGCTGGAGTTTGGCAGGACACCTGACCCAGTGAATTTGCAGCCCCATCCTCGTTATGTATGGTTGAAATCAGGATATAGTGAGACTATTCCCTGGCACAAGGTGGGGGTGCTCAAACAACGAAACGTGGACCTCACAACCGATGGCCTGTGGGCCATGCCCCTCAACGAAGGTTGGGTGCCAGTGAAGGCACGGAGGTTGCAGGATTGGCAAAAATTGAAGAAATATGTCCCTGTCCACAAACAGGGGGATGTCTGCCCTAAGGGGTCCCAGCCCTGCCTGAAAAAGGGAATGCTGACGATGACAGTGATTTGGAGCAAAAATGGATGAACGGTGCAGTGCCATGTTTGTGTGCGCCGTCCAATGTGTTGTGCTACGCTGAAAAATGTGGCTCCCCCCCCCCCAACCCATACATTTCTGAAATGGCGCCTTCTTGCAGATTTCAAAAAGTATACACATACCCCCCCCCCCCCCCAGGTGACGACATGTTTGCACATGGAAGCAAAACTTGTAGAAAATGCCGAAAAGTGCCAAAACCCACAAAGTTGGGATATTCTGAATGTCCCCGAGAGATATGCAATGGCTTTTTGCATCTTTGGACGGTGCACGCACACAACGCCCTCGGCAGAGCAACATCGGCTGTTGTTCCCATCAACTTTTGCAAGTTTGGGTGTTGCACTCGCAAGGGGGGGGGGACTGAATGTGAAGCGTTGCTGGCGCCGGCATTGGGGGGGGTGGGGGGCGGGGGTGCCGTGGGGCAGCGCTTGTGAGGTGCCGAGGTGTCCCACTCCCAATGACCCAAAACACTGCTCCCCAGTGGCTTGGGACAAGCAAAGTGGCCCAGTTCCTCCTCCAGATTCCCAAACCCGCACCACCGGGACGAGCGGTTGTGTTCGGCCGGCATGTGCCGAAGAACACCCCCCCCCCCCCCACCTCCCCAGACCTTCCCCGCCCCCCCCCCCCAACGCTCCCGGCATGGGTGTCAGGGTCGAGAACGGCCCTCAGACGCCCCCTGTGCCCCCCCCCGTGTGTGTGGGAGTCGGGGACGGGCCCATGGGATGCGCCTCGTACCATTGCCCTCGAACAGAGCTGGCCCACGTCGATGGAAGTGAGACCGCCCCCGCAGCCTCCCGCTGATGAGCCTCCACCCACCGCCACGCTGTCCCCCAAAAAGCCGTCGCAGAAGAAAGGCAAGAGCTGCCCCCGACAGCGAAGCGCCAGACGCAGCGGCGCGGCACCTGAGAAGGTTTGTGCCGTGGCGCGTCACAGAGGGAGTGCGATACGCGTTGCGCGCGCGGCGCGTGCGTTGGGGGTGGTTGCGTAGGCCTCCGCGCCTGTTCGACAGTCAAGTGCACGTGTTTCCGCGCTGTAAAAGGTATTACGTACTGCACTGTTGCCCCTTACGGCTTCCCCTATGGCTCTTCCTGCGGGCATCACTGTCATGACACCCGATCAAATGGGGATTGGGTGCCCGCCACCGGCACCTCCGGCTCCGGGTGTGGGCAGTACGTGAGCATCGAGTACCCCAGGAGCCCAGGAATGACCTTTTCCCCGTCCTTTGTCCCAACACGTTGCGCGGTGCGCGCGCGGTGCACGTAACCCTCCGACGGGCCCGTCCGAAAGGGGCCGCGCTGGGGAGAGCGAAGGCTGAACACGGCTGAATGCCCCACGCAACTGTCATGGCCGTGTCTGTGGGGCCGATACGCGCACACACGTACGGCGCTGTCGTGTCCCGTGCACCGCAACGCACAACCCGCCGCAGAGGGGGAGGGGAGGGTCGCGCGGGCCCTGTGCTGCTGGGCCCGAGGCCCCCTGGCGCAAGGGCACGCAGGCCGGCGGCCTGGCGGGCCGTGGGGCTGCGCCGCCAGAGGCATGCCCCCGCCCCAACGCCACCGCGCACAACACGGGAGGCCCGGCTGCCGGGACCCGACCAGCACACGGCCCGGGGGGCGCCCCTGGGGCCGGCATGTCTATGCACTGTACACCCGCGGCGATCGGAGGCAATGCGAATCGGGGCGGTTTCACACAGGGATGCGTCCGAAACGGAGGGTTTGTCCGCCGGCTCGTGAATGTGCTCTCAGGCCCAACGTCCGGGGGACAGCCTCATCATCCCCCCGCTCTCTCAAGTGTCGCTGCCGCGGCCCCAGCCCAGTCCCCCTCCCACACTGCCGCTGCCCCACGCGGGGGGGCGGCACCTGAGGAGCAGCATGGAGCGCAGCAACGAGACCCTGCAGGACCTGGTGCACCACTTTGCGCCCCTGGGCCCCCCTCCTGAAGCGCCCTCGCAGGACAGAATCCCTCTCCTGCTGCCTCCACAGGTATGCCTCACACATGCGTGGACGGCAGGCGATGCACGGAGGGAGAGCGGCTTGGTTTGCGTTACTTGTGGTTAGTAGTTCCAATTCTGTGTTATTGGTCATGTCTGTTTGTTGGTTGTGTCCTGATTGTCCGTTGAATTACCTCAAGAAATGATTGTACATCGATCAAAGGATGAATGGAAACCCTTGTTTATGCAATAAACAAGGGTTTAATATCACAGCGCGACATCTGGTTGTCTCAGAACTCACTGACCCTCAGGGACCCTCGCCGACCCCGAATGCGCTATGTTGCCTTGCCCTGTGCCTGTGGGGTGGACAGGGTTCTGCTATTCAACTGGATGGATCAGTGGTTCATCAATTGATTGAGTAATGATTAGTTTACTGGATACTATTCTGGTTGTATTTAAAAACGGTCAAATTTAAAAACGGTGCCCCTGGCGTTTTTAATTATGGCGTTTTTTAATTATGGCCACCCATACGGAGACTGCACAGAGCAAGAAAACGACGCCACAGATTGCTCCACATGCTCCGGGGGGCATTGCTTGCTTTTGCCACTCTCCTTCAAATCCAAAACAACATTTGCTGGAACAGCAAATTCTTCCATGAAAAAACCACCTTTGGACAGGAAAAGTGCACAAAAGTGGCTGACCGTTTTACATTACGGCCAATTCTGGAACTCCCGGAAAACCTCCGGCGTTTTACATTATGGCCGGAATCGTAAATTGATGATGGATTGATTGCCTGGCTGACTGACTGATTGGTTGGTTGATTGGATTGTTCGTGGGCTCTGGTGTTGAGTCACGCTGCATTTCCGTGTGTGCCC
Organism: Eutreptiella sp. 'Long Island Sound 2002'; assembly: GCA_964036045.1. Lineage (NCBI taxonomy): Eukaryota > Euglenozoa > Euglenophyceae > Eutreptiales > Eutreptiaceae > Eutreptiella > Eutreptiella sp. 'Long Island Sound 2002'. The sequence goes on from OZ038388.1 coordinate 4,970,498, forward strand.
ACGATCTCACGGGTGCAGCACATGTGGCCCCAACAACGGCAGCCACGACCTCCTTCGGAGCGCAGCAGAGACCACGGCTGCGGACTCCATTTCTCTTTGTCTTCACTGCACTTGTGGTTGGTTGACGGTGTGGGTGAGGGGGCGGGAAACACCGGAACGGCTGCAGCGACGTCCGGGATCCCCGCGGAATCCGCACGGCGCGGCCCGAGGCGCGCGGGACGTATGCCTGAATTCCAGCATCAGGGGGACGGAGGAGTACTCGGGGCGAGAGCAGGTGCGCCGGGGAAGTGCAGGCGGAGCAAAAGGGCAGCCCCGGGAGGCTCCGCCCGGATTTGCCGGGAGCCACGGAGCAAAAGAAGGGGAGCAATACATGCCAATGCCCCTCTCAGACACCGCTGGATCACTGCTTGGGCATGTGCTACTCTGATCTGTTGCATCCTTTAGCCTGAAAACTGCAAGTATTGTCCCTATGTGAGACTTTATCAATCACATTTGGTTGACACCTTTAGCGATGCTGGTGCTTTCTTGAACCTGAAAAAAAGGGTGCAGTACACACAGTGCTTTGGACTCTCAAAAAACATGTGATGCATGATGTTGAAGCCTAATAAAAAATGCAGGGCCCTGCACCCGTTTACCAAGGCGCTCTGTCGCAACCCCGGCCCCAGAGCTTTGCGTAACAACTCAGCATCTCCTGCGGGGGGGGGGGGGGGTCTGACCCCCCCCCTTAAGTGATTGGGCAAATTTTTCTTGAGCCAATCAAAAATCACCTCAAAGAGAGGTTGTTAGATCAAGCGCAGGCGCGAGCGTCGTATACCCCCGTTTTTTTGGGGTCGTTCGTTGGGGTAGCATACCCCAATGTATGGTTTCTGACCTCTAACCCCTTGTAAAATCATCATTTTAGGACCAAAAATGATTCCCCAATGATTTTTTGGCTTTTGACCCCGTATCCCCCCCCCCCCCCCGCACCTGGGTACCCCTTTTTTAAGGGGGGATGGGGGGGGTCAAAATTTCTTTGCGTATTGTGGCCGCTGCGTGTGTATTTGGACCTGGGTCCTGAAGAACTTTTTTCTTGTATATGGGGGCCCCAGGTCCCAACTCCAGGTACCCCGAGTTGCCCCCCCCCCCCCCCCCATATGGCCCCTTGGCAGTGAGGACTTAAGCCGTTTTCACGCTGTATAGGCTGTTTAGTGGCACGTGAAAGTTTTTTGAAATTCGAGTTTTCATGAATACCTTCCGTTGCCCCTAGGATGGGATTGGGTGATCATTTGGTGACAAAACGGGTACTCGAGCACCCATGGGGACCCATGTAGTGGCCGCCAGGCCCATCTAGCCCGAGCCATGGCCCCCCCAAAAGCTTCAAAATTGCTGTTTGTCGGTGGTTCAATGGCCTTTGGTGTGTGCACAAACTGCTTAAGCAGTTTTCCACCCTCTATAGGTCAAAAATGGAACATTTTTGCAAAAAAAACACCTCGCAGAGGTTGTTAGATCAAAGCCAGGCAGGCGTATGTAGGGGAAAACGCCACATACCCCCCCATTTTGGGCGTTTTTGGGCCTATTCGCATACCCTACCCCAAGGGGTTGAATTGTTATTTTAACCCCTTGTAAAATCATTATTTTGTCCAATAAACGCATCCACCAATGAGTTTTTGGTCCGGACCCCCCCAAGGACCCCCCCCCCCACTTGAAACCCACTTTTTTGAGGTTTTGAGGGAGGTGGGTGGGTTTGGAGGGGGGTGGGGGGGTCAAAAATGACCCCCCCCCCCTTTTTGGGGTCGAAAATCATGAATCTTTTGGTTTTTTCCGATTTTGAGCCGAAAAATGTTTCCGGGTGCCGACTCCATGGGGTTTGTATGGGGCGGAGTTTTTCACCCTGGGCAGCCCAAAAATCGAAGTTTTCGAAGCTTGTTTTTTGATATTGTGATCACTTAAAACGACCATTCAAGGTATGTAAAGCATGTTTTAGGCCGTATTTACGTGTTTTTCACCCTATTTGGGTATTAGGTCTGGGGGGGGGGGGGGCTCCCAAGGGATTGGTACACAACCTGCTAATCCATTTTTTCACCTTGGCCAGCTCAAAAATCGAAGTTTTCGAAGCTTGTTTTTTTGATATTGAGATCACCTAAAATGACGATCCAAGGTATGTGAAGCATGTTTCAGGCCGTGTTTACGTGTTTTTCACCCTATTTGGGTATTAGGTCCGGGGGGGGGGGGGGGGCTCCCAAGGGATGGGTACACAACCTGCTAATGCAGCTTTTCACCCTGGGCAGCTGAGAAATCGAAGTTTTCGAAATTTTTTTTTCTGATACCGTGATCACTTAAAATGACCATCCAAGGTATGTAAAGAATGTTTTAGGCCGTATTTATGTCGTTTTCCCCTTGTTTTGTGTGTGCGTTGCTTGGGGTGAATTCTCTGCGAGGTGAACTTGCCGAAGGCAATGGAATACTCTCGCAGAGGTCGTTAGATCAAAGCCAGGCAGGCGTATATGGGCGAAAACGCCACATACCCCCCATTTTGGGCCTTTTTGGGCCTAATCGCGTACCCTACCCCAAGGGGTTGAATTGTTAGTTTAACCCTTTGTAAAATCATTATTTTGTCCAACAAATGCATCCCCCAATGAGTTTTTGGTCCGGGACCCCCCCCCCCCAGAACCCCCCCCTTGAAACACATTTTTTTGAGGTTTTGATGAGGGGGGTGGGGTCAAAAATCGGTCGCGCGCTGCACGCGCTGACCCACGACGAGTGGGGGGCTGAGCCGGGGTCAGCGGCTGGGGGGCCGGGGGGTTCTGACGACGGCGGGGAGAGCGACGTCTCCTCCGTGGAGTGTGACTCCTCGTCGGACGTGGACGATGAACTGGTGGCTGCAATGTGAGCTCCTATTGCACTATGCCGGTGTTGTGCTGTTTTGTGCTAGGGTGCAGGGTGCTGTAGGGCAGGTGCTGCCGGCCGAAATTGGTGCACCGGGGGGGCCCGGTGTGCTGTCACTGCCCACCTTTTGGAGGGGTCCTGTGCTCTGCCACGGTCCTCCGAGTTACCGCGGGGGGGCGTGCAGTGCTGTCACTGCCCATCAGACGCCAGTTGCGGCTTGGCCTAGGACGGTGAAGCGATCGGAGTCATGGGCCCTCGTTTGGGCTTCATGGCCTGTGTCCTCGGGATGCGGCCCCCGGAATGCTTCCTCTCCATCCATCCATCCATCCATCCATCCATCCATCCATCCACTTTTTTGAGGTTTTGAGGGAGGGGGAGGGGGGGTGGGGGGGGGGGGGTCAAAAATGTCGACAAAATGACCCCCCCTTTTTTTGGGTAGAAAATGATGAATATTCGCGTACCCTACCCCAAGGGGTTGAATTGTTAGTTTAACCCCTTGTAAAATCATTATTTTGTCCAATAAACGCACTTGGGAGACCCCCCCCCACGGACCTAATACCCAAATAGGGTGAAAAACACGTAAACACGGCCTAAAACATGCTTTACATACCTTGGATGGCCATTTTAGGTGATCACAATATCATAAAAATAAGTTTCGAAAACCCAGGGTGAAAAACTGCACAAGCAGGTTGCGTACCAACCCATTCACTAGGCCATTATTGGTGGAAACAGTCATTTTGTGTCTTTGACACGGGTTGTGACTGGTTCTCAGCAAGGCTAGAGACTGCAAAAAAACGTCCTTCCGTATCCTAGTAGGCATACACTGTCACAACATCCCCACTCACACGGGGTCACCAAGGTCGCCAAAACCGCCAACATAGCAAAAATGGCGGAAAAGTGCATAAACTGCATGCGCGCTCGTCCCACTCCGCCCCATACAAACCCCATGGAGTCGGGACCCGGAAACATTTTTTCGGCTCAAAATAAAAAAAAACCAAAAGATTCATGATTTCGGACCCAAAAAAAAGGGAGTCGATTTTGGACCCCCCCCCTCCCCTTCCCTCAAAACCTCAAAAAAGTGGGTTTCAAGTGGGGGGGTTAGGGGGGTCCGGACCAAAAACTCATTGGGGGAGGATTGGTACACAACCTGCTAATGCAGTTTTTCACCTTGGCCAGCTCAAAAACCGAAGTTTTTGAAACTTATTTTTTTGATATTGTGATCACCTAAAATGACCATCCAAGGTATGTAAAGCATGTTTTAGGCCGTATTTACGTGTTTTCCACCCTATTTGGGTATCAGCTCCGGGGAGGGCGGCGGGGGGGGGGGGGGGCTCCCAAGGGATTGGTACACAACTATTGCAGTTTTTCACTCTGGGCAGCTCAAAACATCGAAGTTTTCGAAGCTTATGTTTTTGATATTGTGCTCACTTAAAATGGCCATCCAAGGTATGTAAAGCATGTTTTAGGCTGTGTTTACGTGTTTTTCACCCTATTTGGGTATTAGGTCGGGGGGGGGGGGGTCTCCCAAGGGATGGGTACACAACCTGCTAATGCATTGCTCAAAAATCGAAGTTTTGGAAGCTTGTTTTTTTGATATTGTGATCACCTAAAATGACCATCCAAGGTATGTAAAGCATGTTTTAGGCCGTATTTACGTGTTTTTCACCCTATTTGGGTATCAGCTCCGGGGAGGGCGGGGGAGGGGGGGTGGGGCTCCCAAGGGATTGGTACACAACCTGCTATTGCAGCTTTTCACTCTGGGTAGCTCAAAAATCGAAGTTTTTGAAGCTTGTTTTTTTGATATTGTGCTCACTTAAAATGGCCATCCAAGGTATGTAAAGCATGTTTTAGGCTGTGTTTGCGTGTTTTTCACCCTATTTGGGGATTTGGTCCGAGGGGTGGGGGGGTCTCCCAAGGGATTGGTACACAACCTGCTAATGCAGTTTTTCACTTTGGCCAGCTCAAAAATCGAAGTTTTCGAAGCTTATTTTTTTGATATTGTGATCACCTAAAATGGCCATCCAAGGTATGTAAAGCATGTTTTAGGCCGTATTTACGTGTTTTTCACCCTATTTGGGTATTAGGTCCGGGGGGGGGGGGGGTCTCCCAAGGGATTGGTACACAACCTGCTAATGCAGTTTTTGACCTTGGCCAACTTAAAAATCGAAGTTTTTGAAACTTATTTTTTTGATATTGTGATCACCTAAAATGACGATCCAAGGTATGTGAAGCATGTTTTAGGCCGTATTTACGTGTTTTTCACCCTATTTGGGTATTAGGTCCGAGGGGGGGGGGTCTCCCAAGGGATTGATGCACAACCTGCTAATCCATTTTTTCACCTTGGCCAGCTCAAAAATCGAAGTTTTCGAAACTTTTTTTTTTGATATTGTGATCTTGTGATCACCTAAAATGACCATCCAAGGTATGTGAAGCATGTTTTAGGCCGTATTTACGTGTTTTTCACCCTATTTGGGTATTAGGTCCGGGGGGGGGGGTGTCTCCCAAGGGATTGGTACACAACCTGCTAATGCATTTTTTCACCCTGGCCAGCTCAAAAATCGAAGTTTTTGAAACTTATTTTTTTTGATACCATGATCACCTAAAATGACCATCCAAGATATGTAAAGCATGTTTTAGCCCGTATTTATGTAGTTTTTACCCTATTTTGGGTGTGTGTTGCTTGGGGTAGATTCTCTGCGAGGTGGACTTGCCGAAGGCAATACAATTTCCCAGACTGATATTTTTTGATACTTTGACCATCCAAAATGATGAAATATCCTATGTAAAGCATGTTTTAGCCCCTCTTTATGTGTCTTTCCCCCTATTTGGTTGTTGGGGGAAGGGGGGGGGGGGGGCTCCCAAGGGGGCTGGGGCACAACCTGCTCATGCAGCTTTCCAGCCTTGGCAGCTCAAAAATGGAAATTTCCGAAACTGGTTTTCCTGATATTTTTACCATCCAAAATGATCAAATTATCCTATGTAAAGCATGTTTTAGCCGGTCTCTATGTGTTTTCCCCCTATTTGGGTGTTCGGGGGGGGGGGGGGTCCCAAGGGGGCTAGGGCACAACCTGCTCATGCAGCTTTCCAGCCTTGGCAGCTCAAAAATGGAAATTTCCGAAACTGATTTTTCTGATATTTTGACCATCCAAAATGATCAAATTATCCTATGTAAAGCATGTTTTAGCCCCTCTTTATGTGTTTTTCACCCTATCGGGGTTTTGGGGGGGGGGGCGGCTCCCAAGGGGGCTGGGGCACAATTTGCTTATGCAGTTTTCCAGCCTCGGTCGTCCCTCTCCCCTCTTCGAGGTGCCTTGCCGAAGGCAATAGAATTTTCTCTGGTGCCTTCGGCGCAAGTCGGTTTAGGCCAAAAAATTTCTTTGGCGCCTTCGGTGCCTCTAACAACTCAGGGTCTCAGGGGGGGGGGGGGGGGGTCCCCCCCACAGCCCCTAAGGAAAACGCTGCCCGGCCCCATCCTCCGTTCTCGTTCAGGACACGATGCGGGCGACGCACGCCAAAGTCCAAGTTCAAGTTCACACTCGAGACGCCATCGGGCTCCCCTACTTGACGTACCGGTAGCAGGTCCCGCAGGTCCGGGGGCGCGCCTGCCCACTCGAAACAGCATTAGCATTTGTGTATATTGGCCCTCGGAGCAGTGCCATGCCTTGGCCCCTGCGTTGCCCAATGGCACGCGCATGGCCGTGAGCTGCCGCATGGCCGTGAGCTGCTCCTGCTCACGTGCCTTGCGTTAGGCTCAGGCATCGCGACAGACGCAGGGCCTTGCGCGCGTGCGATGTTCGGATGCGTTTAGTGGTCAGGCCTGTGTTTTCCACAGGGCAATTCTTGGGCTCGGGGCACCCCTACTCCAGTGGCCATCTTTTTTTCAAAGCAGTCCACAGTCGTATGCAAACCGTCACACGGTTTATGACGGTAATGGGGTTGTGCAAACTGCTGCGTCGCGCTCACAGCCGCTTTCCTTTTTTCGTTATCCGACCCCCTGGGGGGTTTATGTCCATTCCCCATGCCCTCCACGTCCAGCACATCGCACCAGAAAACCAATTCATGCGTAGCTTTGGGCACATTATTCTGCATGGCTCTAACCCTACCCCATGTCCAGGTTTTAAGCTGGACCTGTTGTCACTCTGGACGCACACGATCATATATTTGGTGCAGCAAATCCATTTGAGTTGCACTTGCATGTGGAAGGGAGGGGACTGTGGCCTCGCAATGCACATGGGGCTTCGTTTGCGTGGCAGTTTCCCCCGTGCACATCAAACCGGGACAAGAAGAGAAGTCGCAAAGGTGCAGGGCTGCTTTCGTTTCGAAATCATGATTCTGGCTGTGGTTGTGAATGCTGTTGTTTGTGGCGTTGATAAGGGGAAAAGGGACTGTCTGTCTCAGCGTTGTCATCAATATACATTTTGCATCATCCTCATCAGTAGTAGTTGTCCACTATGCATCTCTTTGCTGTTTGTTACGGTTGGGGCAATACGACCTCTACCGCACCGTACCGTGGGATTCTTCTGAAAGTTGTGTTGTGTTTTTTTTGTGTTGTGTTGTGTTGTGTTGTGTTGTGTTGTGTTGTGTTGTGTTGTGTTGTGTTGTGTTGTGTTGTGTTGTGTTGTGTTGTGTTGTGTTGTGTTGTGTTGCGTTGTGTTGCGTTGTGTTGTGTTGTGTTCTGTTGTCTTGTATTCTGTTGTCTTGTGTGGTGTGGTGTGGTGTGATGTGGTGTGTTGTTGTGCTGTGTTTTCTTGTAGCGTGGTGTGTCGCTCCTGGTTGCTGTGTGTATTCATTCACGTTGTTGGGCTTAACCAGTGATATCTCGCACTACATTGTCTGGGTCTTTTTCGTTGTATGCTTCCAGTTGTCTTCTGGTGTAAGAGAGATTTGTCTCACAACACGAAGAGTAATGTCAATACTTTCACTCAGATTATTTTCAGATGCGAACATTCTGAAGTTTCCAGATCCAGGCCCACAAAGACAGGCACACATGCACATGCACGTGGGCATACACATGCCTGCGCAGCAGTAGCGCAATTTACTCCACTGGTCTCTGCCACCAGAGATGATGTTTCCACACTACTGCACAGGAGATAGCGCAACTTCTCCCTCCAAAAAGAAAGTGGTTGCTGCCCTTTTTGGTGATTGATTCAGGTGTCCCAAGTCCAATCAAAATCATTTACCTCCAAACATGAATTCTGAGAATGGGACTCACTTCGTTTGCCACGGACCCCCTCATGGAGGGGATTATTTGCATCTGGTTGGAGGAGACCTCCAGCCCCACGATATCTCTGGGCTGCGCCCAGAAGAGCTCGGGTGAAGGCTTACTGGTCAGTTGGAAATTCGGATTCGAGTGCCTTTCAGCAACGCCTTGGGCAAGATCAACCCCAAGTCTCGCCGAAGAGATGAGTTTCTTTCTTGAGACAGAGTGCCTTGTCCCACCCCCTGGCCCGATACCCAGAAGCAGTTTTGTCCTGGCCATTTGCCCTGGCGAGCCATCATTTCTGCTGCACTAACCTCTAGGGCTTCGATACGATTATTTTGCTCTTTGCACTCTTTTCTGGCTGGAGAGCACATAATGTGGCATCTGGCATCAGAATATTCAATGAGCCAGGTGCCCCATCATATTGTATGATATGCAATGTCTTTTTCGATGTGGTTGCATGCTGAACCCCCCAACTGACAGCCAAAGACATCACAGCCGGGTGCAGTTTTTTTATTTCATTGTTTGCCCTCAAGGGGAAAGAAGGCCATTCTTCAAGGAATGCAATAAGGCACCAAGAACCCGTTTGTGAAGGGGTAGAGAACGGTGGAGAGCAGTCTTATAGTTGCGAGCCTACCCCCCCCCCCCTCGCGCTAACACAGGCTTGTCCAAACACGGAGACCCCGTGTTTCCGCACTTTTGGTCCTTTTTTTGAACCGTCGTTTTTGTGGTCCTGATCCAATAGAGAACGTGGTTTATAGCTTTGTGCAATTGCGATCAGCCATGCAAAAAGCTGTTTTCCCAAAGGGACTGAAGTTGTCCCAATTGGAGGACTGAGTGACACCTGAGTTGTGTGGCTAAAGAAAAATGACTTGTGGTATCATGTTGGGAGGGTTAAGGTTGGGCTATGCCTGCAACTTGTGTTCCGCAGTACGTGCCGCGCGCTAACACGGCTTGTCCAAACACGGAGACCCCGTGTTTCCGCACTTTTGGTCCTGGAACCAGAACCTGGCCCGTGTTTGCGCAAGGGGGGGGGGGGGTACATCTCTTGTTTATCTTCCCATTCACAACAATACAACACCATCTGATTTCTGTGGGACTTTGAAAACCTTCGCGCAAAGAACCACAAATAATTGATTTAAACCAAAGCCAAAGGTGTATGTGTGCAGCATAAGGAAGGAGACCCTGTGGTTGTAGCGGAGGAGCAATTGATGTTGCCTGCTACGCCACCCCAATCAGGAACGCATCCCGATCATGGTGGGGCATAGCTTGTTAGCTGTAGGCCCCTGCCTAGGGCTGCACCCCTTTTTCATGAAAATGCATTCTACATGCAACACCATACCGTCACATTTGTGCTATCAAGCAATCGAATTTGATGCCATATTCGTATTGACTGTGCACAAAACAGGAAAGGGCAACCATAACCACGGAGATGGTTTGAAAAATGAGCGACAGCCAAACAGAACAAATTGAAAAGTAATTATTGCACATTTCAAAATCCCGGTCATTAAAGCGATTGAGAAGATTGGAATCATTTTGGACTGAAGAAGCACAGTAAAGTTGGTCAGGTTTCTTGTCTCACCACATTTCCAGTATCAACAAGCACACGGGTGCATATCCAGTTGAGCACGAGATCCACATAACCACGACCATGAAGGAGCATGTCATCCGTCTCAGCCTCTCACGAGACAGGCACCCCGGGGGGCTCTGCTTATGGGAGCGGGACCATCACCCACCTCCTGAGACTGGCCCAAAATTCATAAACAAAGGCAGGGACAGGAACTGGCTGGGTGAGGCAAGTTACCCCGCACCAACCAAATGCCCCATACATGTGAGACAATTGATGTGTGGAAAATGAGTTACCGAAGGGTCCGGATTGAACTTAGTCAGTTTGACATGAGGTTAGGACCATGCTAGTGTTTCAAAAGCTGACGTCACGCCCCCCCCAAAAAAAAACACTACGGCCTCGTGCCAGCCCCCCCATTCACCAACCCAAAAGGCGCATGCGCGACGCCAACGGTTTCGGTCTCGCCTGCATGGGTCAGGCATTCGAGCCACCGATGAGGAAAGCCTGAGCCCCTATCCAGAATTACCCGACACGAGGCCGCAGTGGCAAGCTCGGATGCTCTCCCACAAGCCCTCATCAAAAGACACGGGCTGACACAAGACAACAGCGGCGCCCGCCCCCCGAGTCGGCGAAGTTGCCACACCCCAAAATTCTGGGTGCGGCCCTGATTGAGGAGTGGCATGCAAAATGGAATGATAACTACACAACTAACACCGCATGATAGGCTTTATTTTGTGCCAACCTCCACAATTTTGATCCCGCCCTCCAAGTCGGGTAAAACGGGCTACTGACTCGCTCGCCAGCTTGATGGCCGCCAGGTTTGCCGACTCGGGGAGGGGGGGGGGTGCCACCATGTTTGGCCAGAAGTCGGTGAACACAGAAAAGAAGCGAGGCTTCATGTGTAGCAAGCAGCCCGTATGCCCCATTGCTCAACATCGGCTGTCCACAGTACGGAGGGTTGTCGCCACAAAAGTCAAACAAGTGTGTGACAATGAAACTGTTAATCAGCCGCTTTTTTTCATGACGCTGATGCCCCCCACCACGGTGCTGGTAAGCCAAACCTGGGTTTCGCTGTAGTGAGAGTTCAGGAAAATCCTCTATCTCAGGAGAAAAAAGAATGTCATAAATGTTGGGCAACTTCAAACCCGTTGTTTCAGGCCTATATATATATATATATATATATATATATATATATATATATATATATATATATATATATATATATATATATATATATATATATATATATATATATATATATATATATATATATATATATATATATATATATATATATATATATATATATATATATATATATATATATATATATATATATATATATATATATATATATATATATATATATATATATATATATATATATATATATATATATATATATATATATATATATATATATATGTATATATGGATATATATATATATATATATATATATATATATATATATATATATATACCCTCTACACCCCTCTCCCAACTCTAGGTGGCTCCACCACACGGCTCTAAAGTACGTGCGAAGGGCACAAAGTGGTGCATACATGTGGTGGAAGGGGCTAAACTCGGTCAAAACGGGCTCAAAACGGGCTAAAAACACTTGTTTGAGCATCCCAAATGGTCTAGGATCACTTTTGGAAAAACACGCTTTTGACCCATTTTTGACCCATTTTTGGTCCCAAAATGGCCCCATTTAAAGGCATTTTGGGATGTTCCATGGGCCAAAACCCGTCGCCCGGGGCTCAAAATGGGCTAAAAACACTTGTTTGAGCATCAGGAATGGTCCAAGATCATTTTTGGAAAAACGCATTTTTGACCGATTTTTGACCCATTGTTGGTCCCACAATGGCCCATTTTCAAGGCATTTTGGGATTTGCCATGGCCCAAAACGCGCCACCACGGGCTCAAAACGGCCTAAAAAAACTTGTTTGAGCATCCCAAGTGGTCTAGGAACAACTTTGGAAAAAATCATTTTTTTCGCCTTGGGGACCCTGGTGGACCCACCGTTGGCCCCCACTGTGCGTGGGCTGGCCGGCCCTGCGGCTGCACCAAGTGACCACTGGTACGAGGGTCTACGTGTCTCGTTGGGCGATTCTGAGGCTTGGAAACCACAAAAAGTGGGGGGTTGCGGGTGGACTAGGTGCCCTCGGAATTCGGTTTTGAGCCACGTAGCCCAAGATACAGCCCGTTCTTGGTTTCGGGGTGCTGGTGCACATTGCGCAGATTTTGGGGCTTTTTGGCGCCTTTTTGGGCCGTTTCTTGGACATATCGTGGAGTTAGAAGGCACCAAAGGTCCCTTGGTCACCAGAAAGTGAAGCCGCACGTGGAATGTAGTAGCCGTTTGCCTTCGTTTGGCTGTTTTGAACCCTTACTAGGGCTGTTTTTGGCGAAAAATGGCTGTTTTTGGCCCAAACCTGCGCAGATTTGGGAGGGCACCTCCCGACTTGGCGCCACCGCCCCGGGCCGCCACCGGTGAGTTTCTGACTCAAAACTTGGATTTGGCAAGGCCACAACCTAGGCTCCAAGATGGCTACATGGGGGAAAGATCCGAAGCGTTGGGACGGAGCAACGGCCAAAACGGCACGGAGACGTGTTGTTGTTGTTGCTTGTTGTTGTTGTTGTTGTTAGCTAAATTTAAGGGGAGAGGGGTATATATATATATATATATATATATATATATATATATATATATATATATATATATATATATATATATATATATATATATATATATATATATATATATATATATATATATATATATATATATATATATATATATATATATATATATATATACATATATATATATATATACATATATATATATATATACATATATATATATATATACATATATATATATATATACATATATATATATATATACATATATATATATATATATGGCATAACTACTGCAGTATGCCTTCCAGGGTATAGGGGCAAGAGGTGGGCTTGGGATGGGGAGTAGGGGACCCCCCCCCCCCTATTTTGAGGGTGGGGAATCCGTTTTTGAGGGTTAGGGAGGGTTTTGGGACATGCTTCTTCTGTTTGTGCAGTGCCAATACATCAAAAGGGGCTCCATTCTCTATACTGATGGCGCCCGCGTGTATGAGCAAATTTCAAAAAATCTGGGGTTCAGTCATGACTACGTGGACCACCAAGAGAACGAGTTTGCCAAGGATGCCAATATCCAGGGCAAAAAGCGACGGGTCCACACCAACTCAGTTGATGGGAGGTGGGGAATACTCAAAAATTGGATCCGGAATCGTGGTGGTGTCAATTCTCGGCACCTCTTCCAGAACCTCAAGGAGTTCCAGTGGCGGCAAAATCTGCAGCAGCGTGACCCGTTCATCACCCTGTGCGAGCATGTTCGAGATGGATATTTTCCGTTTTGACAAGGTACACTCCTCCCATTTCTCTCCCTAACCCTCAAAAACAGATTCCCCACCCTCAAAATAGGGGGGGGGGGGTCCCCTACTCCCCATCCCAAGCCCACCTCTTGCCCCTATACCCTGGTAGGCATACTGCAGTAGTTATGCCATATATATATATATATATATATATATATATATATATATATATATATATATATATATATATATATATATATATATATATATATATATATATATATATATATATATATATATATATATATATATATATATATATATATATATATATATATATATATATATATATATATATATATCCTCTAATCTACACCCCTCTCCCAAGGTGAAGTGGCTACTTGCCTGACGTGCTTTATAACAAACGCAAGTGTGTTGCCTACCATGTTGTGTTGTGTGTGGGTTGTTGAAAAGCGGAATGGTGTCCCCCTCCTTGGTGGACCCAAATCCACCACCTTTGTCGGGCCCCTCCGAACGGTTTGCTATGCGGCCCAGGTGTGATCCGACGGTTCGCACCGCCCCTCACCCCAATAGTGGGGAGGGTAGCATCGGCTTCGGTATTCGCAGCCGAACTGCGAACCTCAGGGGGGTAGGCTCCTGAGGCGGGCAAGGGGTTATCTTTACAATAGACACACATATAAACGGAGGGTCGAAAAACAAGCTCAAAATGAGCTCAGAACGGTTGTTCGTGCACCCCCAATGGTCCAGTTTCCATGGGCCGAAACCTGTCCTAATGGGCTCAAATTGGGCTAAAAACACTTGTTGGAGCATCCCAAATGGTTCAGGAGAAATTTTGGAAAAGCGTGTTTTTGACCCATTTTTTACCCTTTTTTGGTCCCAAAACGGCCCATTTTCAAGGCATTTTGGGACTTTCCATGGGCCAAAACGTGTCACCACGGGCTCAAACTGGGCTAAAAACACTTGTTTGAGCATCCCGAATGGTCCAGTATCACTTTTGGAAAAACGCGTTTTTGACCCGTTTTCGATCAATTTTTGGTCTTGAACCGGCCCCTTTTCAAGGCATTTTGGGATCTGCCATGGCCCAAAACGCGCCACCAGGGGCTCAAAACGGGCTAAAAACACTTTTTTGGGCATCCCGACTTATCTGGGAACAACTTTGAGAAAGATGTCCTCCAATTATGCCCTATAGATTTGATTGAAAAGCCTGCAAGGTTTTCCTCGGGGAAAAACAGGTTCTCAACACGTAGTAGAGCAAGAGAACAATAGGATCGTGTCAATGATTAGTTTGTGAAATCCAGAGTATCACAGAAGGGCTGCAGATAGACAAAGCAGGTATAAACACAAAGATTCAATCACAAATGGATAATACAAAAGATTTTATATGAAAACTGGACTGACTCTAGCCTCCACGATAGCATCAAGCACTTCATGTGCACTCTTTTGGGTGAAATGGTGCTGGTTAGGAATGTGGGGCATAGGTGTCAGGCCAACACAGAAAATGACTTGGCCAAGCAACTGAATTCAGAAACAGTTAAAAAGTAGAACCACAATAAGTGGTAGAAACAATTGAGTATAGGGGTCTTGGGGTGGGAGACCACTAGGCTCAACCTCCAAGGCCTAAAGCATGAAATGCCTATTTTATTTCTGTATATCCTCCATGAAGGAAGGTACCTCCGCTCAGTTGAGTGGTAGGGGTGAACTTCATGGGGGGCTAGGGTTACAACCCTAGTTACTTTGAGAAAGTGTACTTTAGGCTTCAGAAGAGAGATAAAAATACTTAAGTTAGTGTTAGCATCAACAAAAGGGTTGTAAGGGGGGCTTGGCCTGGATCAAGCCCTCCAAGAAAGACATGGCAGTGACTTTTTCTTACTCCCCCCTGGAGTACGAGTTAGCTAAGCTAGTAGGACCAAGGAAAAAGGCTCAAACATTCCCAAAATTACCTCAGAAAATGCATTAAACTTACCAAAAACATCCTCATCAGTTCATAGAAGCCTATCACACTGTAGGTACCCTCGAAAAACAGTGTAATGTACCGTGAATGATGTCCCTTCGATGGGGCATTCCTCAAAAGTCGCCAGCGTGCGACGAAAGCTTTTGGTAAAAATTTGGGGGTAGTGGGCTTTGAACCCAGGACTCCCTCCCTAGAGCACATTTGCTTGCCCACTAGGGTACAGTCGAACGCTTTGATGCGGACGGCAATCGCTGTATAAACAGCGTTTTAGTAAACGTCCTGACCAAGGGCCAGGGCGGAGCAATACTCCCAATGGAGGACACAAATCTCCAGGAGCTGAAAAAAATAGAAAATGTAACCAACAGGGAGTGATTCCTGTGGTTTAGCGAAAGGTGTAGCAATTTAAGAAGACAAATCGCTAAAAATCGACGAAAGCACGCGAGAAATCGTCATTTTTACACCAAAACTCAAAGTCGCAGACAAGCGCCACAGAAGCGGACTCCAGAAAAAGGGTTGCGCAAGCGTAAAAGGCTTTTGAAAAAGAAGGTATGAGCCGTAGTTTTTAAAGTTCTAAAGGACATTTTTGCACAGTTGCATCAGAATTTTTATAAACTTTAGTGAAAAGTATTCAAACTCAACCCACACCATAGAGCAGGTGGACAACCCACCCCTCAGGTATGCCAGTGTCATCTCACACGCATGCATTGCGTTCGTGTTGGTTGCTTCGTTAAAACGTTAGGGTTGTCAACGCTGTGTTCGTTGGGGGTTCGGGTACTCCTCTCTCTTGCTCTGCACAGGTCAAAACAGGAATGAAAGGTATGCGATGCGAATGGAGCGCGCAGCGCGCACGTAGGGTTAGAATATGCGCTGTGCTCGCGATGCATGTGCCTAATTGAGGCATTCACACGCTGTGGCGCTTTCCCTGTACCCCAATTCACCCTTGTTCTCTCTTCACAGGTAAGAAAAGAAAGCGCTTGCTCGTGTTTGTGGTGCCGTAACGCTAAAGTAGGGTTGCTTAAAACGCTTAGGCTTGTTTTGCGCTGTGCTTCACTTCGGCATTCACACAATGCATGGTGAGTAAGGTAGGTAAGCCCAGGAGGAGCTCACCTTCTGGTTGAGTCAGTGTGGTTACAATGGTTTTGCCTCCCTTCCCTGCATGCGTGCACACGATGCATTAAAGGGATTTGACAGTAGGCCACGCGCTGTGCACGCGGTATGAACCCTTGCCAGGTTACCCAGGGCTTCGCCCTACGTTCCATAAAGGGAACGGGTGAAGTCCTTAAGCTTGCTTGCTTGCAACTGGGTTCAGGAACAGTGTATTATAGGGCACACTAAGAAGCGTATAATACGTGGAGTGTGTCTTGGTTCCTCCGTCTTGAACCCAGTCCATTGGCCTCTGTTGTACAGGTGGGAGAGGTACAGGGTGATTGGAGCACGCAGCAGCTGCCTTCGGCGGCTATCCCATTCTTCTGCCCCAGCTAAACAGGGGTGCTGATCACACAATCAATTGACTGCGCCTCAGCCAGGAGTGGCGAGGGCAGTTCGACTCCATCGACATCCGCGCTGTGCACGCAACAAGAGCACCCCTTCCCTCCAAGCCCTAGCAGGGAAACGTGTTGTGACGTCCCTGTTAGGCCACAGTTACTTAGCAGCGCTGTGTTCGCTTGTCTTCTTCACAGGAGGGTCATTAGGACCCGAGACCTCATTGACAGCAACACCAAGTAGCGTGTGTAGGGGTTAGGGTCAGCAGGCCTGGCAGGAGTTGAGTGCAGGTGATGAGTGCTCACCCTGCCTTCGAAGGCCGGTGCTGGCGTTAGTGAGTGTAGTGTAGTAATGTCTCCTGTCCCGCGTGCTTTTCCACGTGGGCAGGGGAGTGCGTTAGCTTTTGGCCCTTAGCAAAAATGGACGTTTTGTATGCCCTTAGCACACTTGGCCACCCCTCCCCTCTAGTAGGTAGGGCTTTTGCCGTCTTCCCCCAAGGATAGGCGCCAGCACAGAAATTGGGCGCCATAGGAGTGGTACTGAACTGACTAGGACCTTCGGTCCGACATCAGCGAGGCCCATTGAGTTGGGAGCCAAGCTGGGGAGAGAAGTGAGACACACACAGATATACGTAGCACACATAGGGGTATGGTAAACCCTGTAAGGAAGGGTAGAACCCCATGGGTCTGGACCAGTCAGGGGTCCTAACTGTGGGCTCGCTTGTCCCCAAGGAGGGAAGACACACCTTGCCTAATAACACCTTGCTTGTCATTCCCCCGTGGTGTAGTAAGCCACCGTTCTTCGTTGGCTCCCCAAGGTCATTACATCAGGGCAGTCCCCATGCAACACATGGTCAACAAGGCATACACTTGCTGGGTGGCTGCAAACCTGATAAGCGGCCACCTGGTCCACGCTGGAAACCATAGGCATGGGTCTGCAGGGCACAGACAGGGTCAGTGCAGTGCTCAGTAAGCAGTAGTCTGTGAAAAACCCATGGCCTTCGGCCAGGGAGTGGTTGTCACGGGGGGCTAACGGTCCTGTCCTGCGATGCAATGCGGGGCAACTGTGACAACTGCTCTTACACCCATACACAGGCACGTCTGCACAAGAGTGCTCACTGCACCTGTGAGGTTAGAACACAGTCAGTAGACCGACACAGGGGAATTAGTTTCGCTTTTTACGCTGGGACATAGTCTCAGCAC
Source organism: Eutreptiella sp. 'Long Island Sound 2002' (assembly GCA_964036045.1). Classification (NCBI taxonomy): domain Eukaryota; phylum Euglenozoa; class Euglenophyceae; order Eutreptiales; family Eutreptiaceae; genus Eutreptiella; species Eutreptiella sp. 'Long Island Sound 2002'. The sequence goes on from OZ038388.1 coordinate 4,988,162, forward strand.
GGGTCAGTAGCTGCCCCTCGTTGTTCTCAACGAGGTAGGAGCGGAAGATGGGGTTGATACTCCCATCTGGTTGTATGAAGGCTGACATAGGTTCCCAGGTCGCCTCAGATAACCCATAGCCATCCCACAGGGTTAGGAACTTCCAGCCCTGTTTATACTCGTGGCGAGCAATACCTGCAACCACGTAGTAACCATCGACTGCCATCTCTTCGGCAGTCATCTCTTTGAGTTCGTCTGCCTCCTCTGGACTGGCAGCGTTCTCTAGGTCTATACGCTTGACCTCACTGTCGCTGAGGCGCCACTCATCCCAGGACAAATCGTCAGGGGAGTGATAGTGCCTCAACTGTTTAGGTGCACACAGCAGTTCACCACCTAGGCGTGGACTGCACCTAACATGGATCCTGGATCCATCTATCCTGATGATACGATAGGGTCCAAAATAAGAGTCCTGTAGGCAGTGACGTGGCCAGGAGGGTAGGCGTGAATGGTGAACCAAAACAAGGTCACCAACCTTGAAGCTGGCAGGTCGCCGTAGGCGGTTCCGTCGGCTCAGCTCACGGTCACGAATGTGTCTCAGGTTAGTCCCAGCCTGGTTAGCCAAAGACTGCTTGTCTTCCAGCCAATCTCCCACAGGGCTCTTGAAGTCCTCAGGAAAGGGGGTTTTGAAGAACCATGCAGGTCGTCCTCCATGGAATAATTCGTGGGGGGTGAAACCCGTAGAGTAGCTCGGCTGTGAGTTCATGGTCAGCACTGCCCAGGGCACTAGGCGTAGCCAGTCCTTGGTACGCTCCTGTTTCATCAGGATTCTTCAGTTTTGCTCCACCACACGGTTCTGTCTCTCACAGAGAGGGTTAGACGTGTGGGTATAGGGCATACCTGTGGTTACCTCCACGTTGAGGGCATTTAGCACTCGTTTGTACCTCCCAGTGTCACTCCGGATGCGTACATCCTCATCAGAGTGCACCTGCTTAGGTGCTCCATAGGGTTCGAACCATTGTTCGACCAACATTTTCACAGTCTGCTCACCTGTGATTTTCTTATTGCAAGGGAACACACGGTTTGAGGTTTGAGGTTTGATTTTGCGGGTACTAGACGCTTTTCGGCCCCGGGGGGCCACCTGGTCGGGCCAGGTGATATCCTCCCCACCGGGTCCTAGTGGGGGGCCCTCCAAGACGCACCTCCTGCCTGGTGGCGGAGTCCCCCGGGTTCACAGAGCTCGGAGCCCCGTCCTTCCCCGGCGTCCCCGTTTCGCCACTCCCCGGTCAGTGCATCAATTCGCAGCCGTGGCCGCGGGCGCTTACCCACTGCGTCGCCCCCCTAATGCGTGGTCGCCCGGGGCACCGGCGCCGCCGGGCCCGTGCTACTGGCTTGTCGCCAGTGGGACCCCCTTGGGCTGGCGCGGTGGCTGCCTAGCCTAGGGGTTGGGGCGTGGCGCTGTGCGCCACTACTGCCTTGGCGGGTGCAGTGTCCCGTCTGTGTGTGCGCGGCGCTCGCGGCCGGTTCGGGGGGGTTCGGGCCGGTTCCTGGTGTTGTGTTTCCCCTTCTTCCCCCTTCCCGCCCCGCGTATCCCGCGTTGCGTGTGGCGGGCCGTCCCGTCCGGGTGTCCCTTACCCTCGCTCGCTGGTACGCCATTCCAGGTGGTCTGTGCGTTCCGCGCGCTCGGTCCGGTTGCCCTTCTGGTGGTCCCCGCGTGTCCTTTTCGTGTGTGTGCGCTCGCGCTCTCGCGGTGTCCGCTCCCCGCTGGGTGGTGTGGCGCGCGCATCTCGCGTGGTCCCGGCACTGGGCGCTGGTAGGGCCGTTCCATGTGGTCCGTGCCCCTCCGCGTGTCCTGCCCCGGTCCCGTGCTCCGTCTGGCGCGCTTGGGGGGGGGCGGTCCGGTCCCGGTTCCCCCCTACTTGGCTTGGGGTTGCGGGGGCGGCGGCTGGGCGTCCCCGGGGGGGTGCCCTCGTCCGCGGGAGTCTCTTACGCCACTGAGGGGTGTCGTCGGCTATGTATCCTGCCCTGAGGGTGGGGCTGTGCGCCGTCCACGCGCAGTCCACGCGCACGGGGTCGGGACTGGGGAGGGGGCTGGGTGGGGTGCGTTGGATCGCCGACTGACGTGCACTGGGGTAAGTGGCGGGCAGTAGCACCACCGGGTCGCCGACTGACTGTAGGGCGGGGGGTCGCTCTGTCTCTTTCCGTCCCTCTGCCTTCCCTGGGCAGGCAACAAAGCGGGCGTCACTGGCGTTGCGCTGTCCATGGGGGGCGTGGCCCCCCATACCACTCCGGTTCGTGTTCACCCAGCCTCTCCGGGTACGATCTGTGCGGCGTCCCTGTGCGCAGGCGTGGGCCCGTTTGTTCTTCGCGGCCCCCTTGTGGGCCGGCGGCCGGAGCGGGGGGGCGGGTCACACTCCGGCCCCCCTCTCGGGTGGGGGGGCCCATTCCCCTTGCCTCGGGGGGGGTGTCGCGCTGCGGCCTCCCCGCTCTCGTTCCGGGCGGCGGCCTGTGGTACCCCTTTCTGGCCCTCCCCTCCGGCGCGCGCGTGCGGTCGGGGCTGACGTGCCGCCCCGGGGCGGGGGGGGGTGAGGGGCGGCCCGTGGACCGCTCCCCTGGGGGCCCCGGCTGACCTGCAAACCCCCCCTCTTTCCCCTCGGAGTGGGCTGTGGTCACGGGAGGGTCATGTGGGGCGCGGCCTCCTTCGTGCTCCGTTGTGCGCGTTGCTCCGGCACGCCGGTGTGGGTTCGTGGGGGCAGGTCCAGCCGCCGCTGCCCTTACCGTGTCGCCGTTCCTCCTGTGGGTGGGGGCGCCCCCCCGGCCCTGGGGGGGCGGAGGGCCGCGCCTGTGGCTCCCCAGCTGGGGTGGGTGCGGGGGAGGGGGGGGGGGCCACCCCGCCTGCTCTCGGGCCTGTGTGGGAGGGGGGGGGGGGGGGGAGTGAGGGGGGGTCCTCCGGTTCCCTGGCGATGCCCCCTGTCGGCCAAAAAAGGGGGGGGGGGGGGGGCGGCTTGGCGGTCCCAGCCCCGGGGGCCAGCCATCGGCTAGGGGGGTCGCGCCCTTCCCCCGCCCCCCTCTACCGAGTGCCGGATCCTCCCGCAGTCCCTCCCTGGGGCCCCTCATCTCCCGGCCGTTGCCGCGCGGCGCTGGCCGGCCGAGGGTGGCCGTGAGGGTCAGCGGTCAGTGGTTAGCGGGTTGCGGGGCCGCCTTCCCTGGGTAGGCAACAAAGCGGGCGTCCCTTGGCGTCGTGCTGTCCATGGGGGGCGTGGCCACCCATACCATTCCGGTTCGCGCCCACCCGGCTTCTCTGGGCACGATCTGCGCGGCGTCCCGGTGCGCAGGCGCGGGCCCACTTGCTCTTCGCGGCCCCCATTGGAGCCGGCGGCTGGGGCGTCGGGGCGGGTCACACTCCGGCTCTCCTCTCGGGCGGGGGGGTCCGTCCCTTCAGCCTCGGGGGGTGGGGGCCGGGGCCCCTGCGGCCGGCGGGCCGGCGGGGGGGCGGGGGGGGGGGGGGGGGTGTCGCGCCGCGGCCTCCCTGCTCTCGTTCCAGGCGGCGGCCTGTGGTACTCCTTCCCGGCTCTCTCCGCGTCGCCGGTGCTCTCCCTTCCGGCGCGCGCTTGCGGTCGGGGCTGAAGTGCCGCCCCGTGGTGGGGGGGGTGAGGGGCGGCCCGTGGACCGCCCCCCTGGGGGCCTCATCTGACTTGACACCCTCCCTCCGTCACCTCGGAGCGGGCTGTGGTTACGGGAGGGTCATGTGGGGCGCGGCCTCCTTCCTGCTCCGTCGTGCACGTTGGGGGGGGGCGGGGGCGGCATGGCGGCCCTGGTCCCGGGGGCCAGCCCCTACCGAGAGCTGGATGCCCGCGCAGGCCCTCGCCGGGGCCCTCACCTCCCCGGCCGTTGCCGCGCGGCGCCGGCCGGCCGGGGGTGGCTGATGGTTAGCGGTCAGTGGTTAGCAGGTTGCGGGGCAGCCGGTTCCTCCCCGCGCTTGGCGCCCCCGCACTCCCTCCCGCGGGTGGCGGCGCATCCCCGCACGTCGTGCCGTACCGTGGGGGGGGCGTGGGTCAGGGGGCCCATCCCCCCCTCCCGTGCCCGCCGTCTGGGCCTTCACTTGCGCCGCCGCTTGTGTGGGGGCTGGGGCTGCGGCGGCGGCGGGTTGTGCCGGCGGTAGCGCCAGTGGGCGAGGGCGCTACGCAGAGCCCGGGGGAGCCAGTTGTTGGCGTCCGCATCCGTGATGCGGAGCACCGCTCCCCCCTCCAGGAAGGCCGGCCACGTCGGCTCCCTGTCGGGCCACGCCGCCCGGATCACTGACCTGAGGACCCTCTCGTGGTCCTCTGGTGCCGCCCACCCCCCCGGGGGTGCCTCCCGGTGTCCTCCGTCCCTCCGGAGGAGCACGGCATCGAAGGGCCGGTTCCGCGACCTCCTGGAGGTCCCCTGGTTGGCCCAGCACAACCACCCGTACACTTCCCCCACCAGGGGGAGGGTCTCCCCCCCCAGCGGGTCCGGGACTGCGCCCCAGTCCACGTTCCACGGCCGGCTCTCCTCCGCCCCCTGTGCCGGCCCCCCTCGCTGCTCCTGCACCTGCGGCGCCGATGCCACGCCCCGTCCCCCCTCCGCCGAGGCCACCCGCGCCGGCTCCGCCCTCGGCGCGGGGGGGGCTTGCTGGTGCTGGTGTCGTGGGGGTTGGGGGGGGATGAGCTCGCCGGCGTCAGGGTCGATGTTGTAGAGGTGGTGGTGGTGGTGGTGGTGGTGGTGGTAGGTGTGGTGTGCCGGCATCTGTTGGATGCCGGGGGGGATGCACCTCACCGGCTGCACTTCCGGCTGCGGGGGTGCCCCGCCCTCTGCCCCCCTCCCCTCGCCCCTCCCTCCCCCCTGGGCTCCCGTGCCCCGTCCCTCCTGTCCCTTGGGGCCCTTGCCCTTGCCCTTGCCCTTGCCCTTGGGCCCCTTTCCGGTCCCGTGCCCATGTCGCGGGTCCCGCCTCTCGTCCCCCACACCCCGGCCCGCTCGCTCTCCCATCCCCCCTTGTCCAGCCCCCTGCGCCTGGGTACCCTGCCCGCGCCCCTGAACACCCTTCCCGTGCCCTGGCCCCTCCCCGACCCCCTGCCCGTTTCGCGGGTCCCGCCTCTCGTCCACCACGCCCCGGCCCGCTCGCTCTCCCACCACCCCTCGCCCCGTCCCCTGCACCTGGGCCTCCTGCCCGCGCTCCCGCGCGCCCTTCCCGTGCCCCGACCCCTCCCCTGCCCCCTGCCTGTCACGCCGTCCGCCGCTCCCCTCCCCCTCGCCGCTGCGCCCTTCCTGGACCACTCGCCGGGCGTCCCGCTGCCTTTGCAGTTGCGGCAGCGTGACGCCCGGCGGTGAGCGCTCGCGCTTCGGGGGGCGGTCATGCCGCTCCCGCCCCGGGGGGAAGGGCTTGGGGGGGTACGGCTTGGGGGGGCTGGTGTGGGTGTGGGCGGGGTTGGCGTGGGCGCGGTACTTCTCGCTCTCCCTGCCCACTGCCGCTGCTGCGGCGGCCGCCGGCGAGGCGTCCGCGGCCCGTGCGGGGTTCTTCCCCCGCTTGCGCGGCGTGCCAGGGGCCGCAGCCCCTCTCGCGCCCTCCGCACTCTCCTTCGCTGCCGCGGCGGCCGCCGACGAGGCGCCCGTGGCCGCGGTCGCAGACTCTCGCACATCCTTCTCGGTCTTCGCTGCTGCCGCGGCGGCCGTCGGCGGGGCGCCCACGGCCCGTGCAGGGCCCGTCGCAACCCCTCTTGCGCCCTGCTTGCTCTCCTGCGCGGCCGTTGCCGGCGGTGTGCCGGGGGCCGCGGCCGGGGCCGCGGCGTGGCTCGCCGCGGTCTCCGCCTCCTGCGCGTCAGGGCGGGGCGGGGCGGCGGGGCTGGCCGCTTGGGCGGCGGGGGCGGCCGTCTCGGCTGGCCCAGGTTCCCAGGCCGGCAGCGGCGGTCCGACCACCGCCGCCTCCGCCAGCCTCCGCTCCTCGCGCTCCGCGAGGGTCTCCCCCGTCCACTCTGGGGAGGAGACGGGGGAGCGGGAGCGGGACCGGCGGTGGTGGCGGTCGTCCCGCCCGAGGGACCCATCGGAGTCTGCCATTACTGTCACTCTGGTAGGCATGCGTGGTGGCAGGCGCGCCCTTCCCACTACCTCCTGGTGCATCAGTGCCGTGCCGTGGGCAGTGCCGTGTGGTGCTCTGCGGGGGGGGGGGGGGGGAGGGGGTGGGGGGCCGGCTGTGGCGTCAGCCCCGCATGGCCGGGGGTCCGCGGCCATCCACCGGCATTGGGAGGGGAGGCGGGGGAGCCACGCGGCCCACGCGTCGCGCCACAGCTCCCAGTCTGGGACGGGGCTCAGGGCCCTGGGCCCCCGGGGGTCGTCGAGCGGTGCCGGGGGCAGCCGCACCAGATGGACCCCCGTAACGGCGGTGACCTCCTGTGTGCGCAGGAAGGTGTGTACTCCGTCCCGCGCCGCGGGCGCCGGGAGGGGGGGGCGGGGTACAGGTGTGGCCCCATAGAGGTGGGTGGGGGTGATCCCCAGGATCCGCCCCGAGCCCCCGCGGGACGCGACGACGAGGAGGAGGAGGGGGGTGCCAGGGCACTCTTGCCAGAGGACCTGCCCCCTGTGGTGGGCACCCCTGGTCCTGGAGAGGGGGGGGGACAGGTCTGGGTTAGCCCAGCCGCGGGGCGCGTGCGTCGCCGGTGGGAGGGCGGGGCACCAAGTGGGCTCCCTGGGGAACGCCTCGTAGACGACGGCGTACGGGGGGGTAGGCCCGGTGCCGTCATACACCGGGTTGGTCGGCCGGGGGCGGGCGGACGCCTCGTCCGCGCCTTCCACGAACACCGTGACCTCGCCCACCTCCAGGTCCTCGTCCGGCGGGTGTAGAAGGTGGAGCGCCGCATCCAGCTCGGACACTCCCCCCGGGTACGTCGGCTCAGCTCACGGTCACGAATGTGTCTCAGGTTAGTCCCAGCCTGGTTAGCCAAAGACTGCTTGTCTTCCAGCCAATCTCCCACAGGGCTCTTGAAGTCCTCAGGAAAGGGGGTTTTGAAGAACCATGCAGGTCGTCCTCCATGGAATAATTCGTGGGGGGTGAAACCCGTAGAGTAGCTCGGCTGTGAGTTCATGGTCAGCACTGCCCAGGGCACTAGGCGTAGCCAGTCCTTGGTACGCTCCTGTTTCATCAGGATTCTTCAGTTTTGCTCCACCACACGGTTCTGTCTCTCACAGAGAGGGTTAGACGTGTGGGTATAGGGCATACCTGTGGTTACCTCCACGTTGAGGGCATTTAGCACTCGTTTGTACCTCCCAGTGTCACTCCGGATGCGTACATCCTCATCAGAGTGCACCTGCTTAGGTGCTCCATAGGGTTCGAACCATTGTTCGACCAACATTTTCACAGTCTGCTCACCTGTGATTTTCTTATTGCAAGGGAACACACGGGTGAAGCGAGATAGGCCACAGGTGACCACTAGGCAACTATCATAGCCGCCGAAGCGTGGTAGGCCGTGGATGAAATCCACGTAGAGAAGAGAGTTAGCACAATAGGGTATGGGTAAGCTGGAGATCAGGCCCCTATCCCTACTGTCGCTCTGCTTGCTGGCATGACAGCCACAAGCATCCACAATGGTCTGCATACGCGACCTCAGTTCAGTCAGGGTTAGACTAGAGTAGAAAGACTTACCGAAGAAGTCCACTGAGCGATTAGCGCCAGTGTGACCAGAACAGAGATGGGACCACTGTAGGCACCCATCCAGTCGTGCCTCAGGCACCACAATTCGGTCCTCGTAGAAGAGATACTGATTGTTTTTATACCACTGGTGCCCGTCAATGACACGGGGTTCGAGACCAGTGCTGAGGGTTTGGAGTATTTCTTTATACTCTGACTGATAGTCGGTTAGACTCCAACCCTCCAGGATACCAGCAGTGCGCATGGACAGGTCAAGCTGGACATCCATACGCTGGAAAGCCTCTCTGGCGAGCGCCTCAGAGCTCTCACCTATAAGCGCATCGAAGTTGTTGCGCGATATATAGTCAGACAGTTCATTCTTTATTCCGGGGACATGATGAACTGTCAGCCGGAACTGGCTCAGGTAAGGCCACCACCGCTTTAGCTTTGCTTTCTCTGGTGGTGGACCCTTCTGAAAAGACTTCACAGGTTCCTGGTCACACAGCCAGACAATAGGGTTAGATCCCAGGAGTCGGGATTGTGACGAGAGCACCAACATACCGGCCAGGAGTTCCTGGTCATAGGTGCTGTAATTGGAACGCGCTTGGTTCCATTTCCAATTCCAGTCTCCCAGTGGCACCAGCCGCCACTCGGTGGTAGGATAGTCATGTTTCAACGAACCATCACGGTTCAGTCTACTCACCTAGGATTTTATGGGGTCCAAAAATCCCAAAACCAGCTACAGTCAGAAATACTACTTTTTTTTCAAATTGTACCATAAAGAGGATATTTTCCGGAGTTAGCCTCCCCCCCCACCCTCCAAATTTGAAATTTTCCAGCTTCTAGATCGACAATGCAGGCTTGATTCCATCTAAAATCGGCCGTATCCGAGAAATATGACATTCACCACCTAGTTGCGAATAGCAGCTTTTGTATAGCTCAAACCATACATGTTTGTTTTTGGCAAGAAATACGGTTTTTTGGTGATGGCGGCTACAAACACTCGATAACTTGCTCCAAAACCTTGCAAAACAGGTTTTTCTGAGTCCACCACACTCAAAAAAGGGTATGGGGCCCTACAACTGACCACTCATGCCCCCAAAATGCTGTTTTAGGCCAAAAAAATGGCTTTTTTTGGGCAAAAAAAGCGGTTTTTTGGTGATGGTGGCTCCGGAACCCTTGATCATTTGCTCCGAAACACTGCAAAACGCGCTTTTTAGAGTCCAGCATCCTCAAAAGAAAAAGTGCTTTTCCATTGCTTTGAGGCATACTCTATTTGTATTAGAGATGCACTGAGCATCCATGCATTTTAATCTTAGTATTGGTCCAACCAAAACTGGTGATAACACATTTTGACCTATGGAACCAAACACCCAATCAGGATATGGAGTGGACCCCTTAATCCCCTTTCAATGTGAAGTAAAACATCTTTTCCTGAGTTGACTGAGCACTGACATACCTAAAGTAGAGCCTATGAATTTATCTATGTTTTTCCATGAATTCTTAGCTATCCTAGTGGTATGCACCCTAGGGGGCTGGGCACCTCTTTTTGAGAGGTCCTGGGTTCAATTCCTGGTCAGCCTAGCTAAGTAGGAAGATCCCATGTGACATGGCAGTGACCTCATCGCCACATACCATGCCACCTCAGCACATATGGGACCCAGAACAAAGAGTGCACATCTCCTGAGATGGCACTATGAAGAGAGAGTGACCATGGGGCAGTTTTCTAACTCTTTTCTAAAAACATTTCAGCTATCTTTGTGAATATGCATTCATATGTGACCTGAGTTGCAGTTTCTGTGAATATCAAATCATCTTTCACTGTTTACACTGCAGCCCTTCATGCTTTGATCCTGAATCCTCTTCTCTTTGCATACTATTGGCTTGGGCTATCCTGGAGTGACTTGGAGTGGCTGTATTTCATCAAAACAAAAGCTTTTCATCTCCAAAAACAAGCAGCAGGAATCCCTACACCAACAGCAAGCAGCAGGAGAGGCAAAACACAGTGCTGAAAACACTATAAACTTTTCTGGTAGCAAGAGGCAGCCTGTCTCTGTGCACCGGCAGCGACCCCGCGCCGTACAACCAGTGCTCTGAGCAGGCAAATATAAGCAGAAGGGCGGATTCAGATGGACCCAGGAAGAGTGGACGCCGACGTGAAGACAGCGCCAGCGCCTGAGGCACCGGCAAGGCCGGCGCCTGGCGCTGTACCTTCGGTGGAGCCCTTACATGGGCCAGTGGATACGGCGGAGGACTCCCTGGATGGCCTCCAGACGGCCTTCGGGGCCCTGTCGGTCAAGGAAGTGGTCTCTCAGCCTCAGCCTGTGAAGAGGAAGAGAGGGAACGAGAGCGAGAAGGATGCTGGAGAAGGAGCAGACGAAGCAGAGGAACAAGGGCAAGACCCGACGCATGACCCTACCTTCGAAGGCGCACCAAGCGCTTCTGGCCTCCACGCATCACCCTCTCCCATAAGCACCACACTCCCAGCCGCAGCAACATCCACTTCCACAACCAACCCGCCTATGGCAGAGGGCACAGGCTTTACTGGCATGCCTCCCTACCCCGCCTATGGTATGGGCCCACCTACCACTGCGCTCCATGAGGCAACTACTGCCAGTGAGCCGGTGGCTTCCAGCTCTGCGCCGCGATGGTATGCGGCTCACTATCCCCATCCACTCCACACCGCTGGAACCTATATGGATGTTCCTGGGTATGCTCCTGGGTATGCACCTGGGTATGCACCCTTGAGTGGGTTGAGGAGAGGACCAGAGTCTCTGGGAGGCAGGAGTAGAGGATCGGGAAGATCCTCCAACAGGTCCCTGACGCGGTCGGAGATCAACGAGGTGCTCCGAGGAGCCACTTCGAAAATCGTGGGCGACCTCACGGAAGAGATCAGGGAGAAACTGGAGCCCCTGATGATCCCGTCCCATGCGTCACCTATGACGGTGGGAATGTCACCCCACCGAGTACAGGCTAACCACCTGGCGGCAGGGTTGACAAATACCCTGGGGAGCCTGAGGAGCCGACCGATGCCGACTCCTGCAACAGTACCGAGAAGTCCATTCGTCCCGAGAACGGCCCAGCCGCCCTACAGCCACGTGACGAACTCGACGAGGGCCGAGCTGGACCAGCTGGGGCTGACAGCCTTAAGGGCTATGGTGGACGTAGAGCCTTATGGCTCTAGTGACCTTGGCGGAGACCCCTCCGATGATGAGCCGCCGTCGATGGATTCTTCTTCGCCCTCAGATGACGAAGACTCCGAGGACCCCAAGGGTAAGAAGAAGAAGAAGAAGAAGACGAAGACCCGACGCCCTGAAGGACGCCGAGCTCAGGAGGCGAAGGCTATTGCCACCTCCAAGATAGTGGTCAACCTGCCTGAGTTCACAGGCAAGGACCTCAGCGAGTTCGCTGAGAACTTTGGCCGGTTCCTACGACTGACCGGCCAAACCCACGCGAGTGGGCGAGTGAAGTGCGATCTGCTCCTGCAGTGCTGCAAGACCAAGTACCTGGAGAAGCAGGTCAGGCAGATCGTCACTAACTCCGCCACCTTTGCCGATGTGTTGGTTGCCCTGGAGAGGCAGTACCCGACCTACGAGACCGACCTCTCCATCAGGGCCGAGATCCAGAACCTGCCCGTGCTGCCCAACAACCCCAAACCTGGCAGGGTCTCCGAGCTGTTGGCTGACCTGGATCACTGGGCTGGACGACTGACGCCCGGTTCCTACAGCAGCGACGACCTGCTGTTCTGGTTGTGCGCCAAGCTCCCCCGAGAGCTATGGGACGAGTGCCGTTTGACGGCTGAGCGCAAGGCTAGATCCCTCCGCTACGAGGATCTATGCGTGCTGCTCCTGGAGATGGCGCTGGAGAAGGAGAGCGACCAGCACCTGAACAACTACCGTCCTGGTGGTGGAGGTTCTGGAGGCAAAGGGTACCAAGGGTCCCGACCTGGGCAGGGGACTACCCCCAAACACGCCCACGCCCGTCTAATGGAGAACGTGAAGGAGCTATTCTGGTGTGATGCCAGAGATGAGCAGGGCCGCCTGCAGCACGCCTCTGACTGCGAGCAGCGAGACTGCTTCGTCGTCCAGGGGAAGCAGCAGGAGAAGATCACCGGCGCCAAAGTGAAGCTGCCGGATCATTACCGCTGCACCATCACGTGTGCATTCTGCGGTAAGCGGAAGCACTACGAGGATGAGTGCTACCATAAGCAACGCCTATCGGCGAAGCTTAAGGGGGAAGATCCTGGCAAAGGCTCAGGCAAAGGTGGAGGCAAGGCCAAAGGCAACGACTCCGGCAAGGGCAAGTCGAAAGGACGTGGTCAAGGTGGTCAAGACAAGGGTCAAGGTGGACGAGGAGGAGGCGCTAACCGCCAGACCGACAACAAGAACAAGGACAAGAACGGAGGCAACCCCAACCCTAATCCAGGGGGGAACTCCGAGCCCTCTGGAGGGCAGACTGGTCCGACCACACGCTCACAGACGCAGGCCCAGCAAGAACAAGGGGCCAAGTGTGAGCATGAAGGTGGTGACGACGGCAACGCTAAGAAGAGGAGCCGTTTCATGAGGATGGCCCGCAAGTTGCGGAACAAGGGGTTCGAGGTGACCTGTCCCGCGGAGTTCTGACGGGGACGCTCTGGTGGCACCCAAGACCTGGTGTTTTGGGTACGTATCCGACTAGGGGGACGTGAATACCTGGGGGTACTGGATACTGGCGCCACAATATCGATAGTGGCCAAGAAAATTTTACCTTATGGGAGCCTGAAGAACACCATGACCACCGCCGCTATACGCATGGGGGATGGACATGTGGTGCACAGCTGCGGGGACTGTGAAGTGGAGGTACCTATGGGCTCTCGAACTATCGCCCATCGGTTCTATGTGATGGACACTGAGGCCTTCGACTTTGTACTGGGTACTGACTTCTTCGTGCAGCACTCCCAGATACAATCCCTGACGCTGCAAGCGCCCTACCTCCTGTACGTGGACCACGGCAGTGGCAGAGAGTCTGTGCCACTGGAGCAGTCGGAACATACCTCGAGTTACCTGAGACTATCGAAGGAGGAGCCCTCGAACATGATGGCGGCCTCCAAAACTGAGGACTATCAACTATTGGGGGAAGTCCTAGACCAAGGTCTGAAGGAGTTGGGTTACTCTCGAGAAGACCTAAGTGTGGAGCTGTTCGCCAGCGACAAGCAGCATGTACTGGACCTTTACTGCAGCAAGGGGAAGAACTGCAGCTACAAATTTTACTGGCCCTCTTTCGGGATGGCCTACGGGAACCCCAGGTTCAGTGAACTGGGGGAGGTGCTGACCAAGGGGGCCTTGGAACGTTCCCGTATGGTCCTGTGTTCCCCCGATTGGGGAGCCCATGGGGGCAACGAGTACTGGCGAACCCTCCTTGACAAGCTGACTATCAGCTCTGTGCGGTTACCTGATGAGGCCATCTACGTGCCTCTGGGATGCAAGACGCCCATTGGGAAGCCCGGATGGGGGAGTATGCTAAGCGTGGTGGACGGAGGTCTTACCTCCATTCCCTGGGAGGATCTGGACCCGACTCTGGTCCAGGCTATACAACGTGAAAGCGATGGACTCGCCTTGGGTGACTTGAAGGATCGCCTACGACCTCAAGATGCTGTTGAAACTACACCCGGAGGAGATGAGTACGTCGTGACTGACACTAACGCCCCCAACTCTCCCTGCCATGTACCTGTTCCTGATGGAGTCTCTGAGTGTGGACTATCTGAGCTACCTAGCTCTATCCACTCAGACGACGAAACTGAGCACAACGCCTTCTTCGTGCAGACCGCGGTGGAGGAAGTGGAGAATGCCGAGTACGTCGCCCCACTAAAACCCCTACTCTCCATGAGGGTGGAAGACCCCGTGGATGAAGAGCTGGACCCTCGATCCAGGCTCAGGGAGTATGTGGATTCCAAGAGGAAGTTGGTGGCGAAAAAGCTATGCTACGCGAAGCCTACCCGCAGCTCATGGCCACTGAAGCAAGGACGTATGGGAGACCTATCCCAACTGAAGGAGGACCTCGAACAGAAGATCACCACCTGGCAAAGGGAGGTAGATCTCAAGCTCATGAAGAGCGTATGGGGTGCCCATGTGAGGACCCCAGAGGAGGACGACCTCTCGGAGGAATGTGTATGTGAACCCCCTCGAGCGTGCCTATGTTGCCATCGTCCAACGGAGATGGTTGAGCAAGACCTTCTATATGCCTACCAAGGGCTGAAGGATGCTACCGCGGGCGAAGAGTCGGTGGAGGACCACCTCCCGACGTCTATTCAAGGGGCAAGCAACTTACACTCCGACGAGGACATGGAAGACAAGATCAAGGTATTGGACCCGCGGGTACAGAAGCTTATAAGGACCTATCTGGAGGTGTTCGGAGAACTACCCCCTGCAGCCTCATGTGACAAGCTGGTACAGATGGACCTCAAGCTCAAACCCGAGTTCGTGGGTCACAAGATCCGGAGGAGACCCTATCCAGCTCCTAAAGAGCAGGCCGACGAGATTGAGCGACAGATACAAGAGTGTATCGACGCTGGCCTAGTCCTGGAGTACAAGGATGGGGACTACCCCCTACACTGCAGCCCCTGTTTCCTGGTGGCTAAACCTGGGTCTTCAGCCAAACGGCTGGTAGTGGACTATGGAGAGCTGAACAAGAAGACGCTGAACCACTCAGGGTCCATTCCAAATATGGAGTCTACCCTGGAGAAGATAGCCTCCTGTCGCTACAAGACCAAGATGGACAAGCGAAGTGGATTCTGGCAAGTGGACCTGACGCCCAACGCGCAGGAACTACTGGCCTTCATCACCCCTCAGGGGAGGGTATTCAAGTGGAAGGTCATGCCATTTGGCGTGGCTAACGCACCCGCTCTGTTCCAAGAGCTGATGAACAAGATCTTGTCCATCCTACGAAGGAGACCTAAGGTGCAGGAGCTCATATCCCGTGGGGCCCAGATGGAGGCTCACATCGACGATGTATGCCTCGGGACCAATACCCAGGAGGATCACCTAATCCTCTTGGGTGAGTTCTTTGCGGTCTGCCAAGAGAACCACACACGACTCAAGCTGGAGAAGTGTGAGTTCATGCAGGAGACCATGCAGTACCTGGGGTTTGACGTTGGCTATGGGTGGTGGACCCCAGCGGCCTCTAAGGCCAAACCCCTGATGGATGCCAAGGTACGACACGAAGACCCCAAGAAAGGACTTCATGATGTACGCAGTTTCATTGGGGCGTGCAATTTCTATCGCCGCCACATCAAGAACTTCACCTATACCAGCGCCGTTCTGACGGACTTAATCAAGAAGAGTACTACTTGGCGCTGGGGCCCACAAGAGCAACAAGCGTTTGACGAGCTCAAAGACAAGGTAGCCAACGCTAAGTGCTTGGGCGTGCCTAGGGCACAAGGGGAGATTATCCTGGTGACCGACGCCAGCAATGTGGGCGGTGGTGGAACGTTGTTCCAATGGCAAGCACTGGAGAAGGAGGAATTCGACTCGGCCATTTCCCAATGGGGGACGGAAGGTCTCAACCGAGATGGAACCCTCAAGCACAGCTACCCTGACGACAAGTGGGTCCTAGTACCTCTGGGCCACTGGAACTGGAAGTGGAACCAGGCCAGGGGGAACTACTCCACCTATGAGCAGGAATTGCTCGCGGGTATGCTGGTGCTATCCTCACAAGCACGACTGTTGGGGAGTAACCCTGTGGTCTGGCTATGCGACCAAGAACCGGTCCGCAGTTTCCAGAAGGGTCCCCCACCTGAGAAGGCCAAGCTACGTCGCTGGTGGACCTACCTCAGTCAACTGCGGCTGACGGTACACCATATCCAGGGAGTGAAGAACGAGTGCGCCGACTACATCAGCCGCAACAACTTCGACGCCCTGATTGGTGCCCGGTCTGAAGCGCTGGCTAAGGAGGCGTTCAGCCGTATGGACGTACACCTGGACCTGAACATGACCATGATACGCCCCCTGGATGGACTCCAACAATCGGAGTACCTGAAGGAGTTTGGGGATATCTACAAGCGCCTGGAGAAACGCCTTGAACCCCTCCTGGTCAACCAGGACCAGTGGAAGAGGGACAAGAGCTACCTCTGGCACGAGGACCGCATCGTGGTGCCTAGTGACCGAGTCCCAGCGCTGCTGAAGTGGACCCATGAGTCCAGCGGTCATGTGGGTGCTGACCGTACCCTGAGGCTGTTCAAGCAGTGGTTCCACACTACGTGGACCGACGACCAACTGCGGAAGACGCTCCAGCCTTTCGTGGACAAGTGCCCGTGCAGGTCCTGTAAACCAGGGGATATCAGGGACAGAGGTCTCTACTCGACCCTGCCCATCCCTCACTGTGCTAACAGTGTTCTATACGTGGACTACACGGAGATGCCGAAGTTCGGGGGCTATGACTTCGCCCTCGTGGTAACCTGTGAGTTGACCAGGTTTACCAGGGTGTTCCCATGTACCAAGCACATTACCGGAGAGGAGACTATCAAGATACTCCTGGAGGAGTGGTTTTGTGTCTATGGGGCGCCCAAGGAGATCAACTCCGATGAGGACGTACGAGTACGCTCAGATACTGGCTGGTACAAGAGGGTCCTGAGATCCCTCAATGTCCAGGTGTCTACGGGGATTCCCTACTCTCACACGAGCAACCCCCTATGTGAGCGACAGATTCGTGTCCTGAAGGAGAACGTCAGGATATGGTGCAAAACTGAACGCACCAGAGACTGGGTGAGACTACTCCCCGTCATATCCTTGATGATGAACTCCCAAGAGAGTTCAGCTACTGGCTACTCGCCACATGAGCTATTCATGGGGCGCCCGGCATGGTTCCTACATGCCCCCTATCCAGAGGACACCCATTCTTCTGTGGGTGAATGGGTCCAAGAGCAACAAGCGAAGGTGGACAAGGCCAAGGCTATGCTCCAGAGAGTGAGGGAGCGTCAGTCGAACAAGAAGAACAAGCACCGTGTACCGGCCACCTACCAAGAGGGGGACTGGGTGCTGGTGCACCACAGTCGACTACCCGCCTGGCCACGCTCTACCAGCGATGACCCATACTTCGGGCCGTACAAGATCCTATCTGTGGATGGACACCGTATCACCGTGCGGTGTTCTCCCCGTCTAGGGGGGACCCTGGTGTGCGCTGCTCAACACCTGAAGCGCTACCATGATCCTGAAGACCTCTGTGGGGAGGAGTGGGAGCTGAACGACGAGGAAATCGCCGCTCTGGACCTACAAGGGGCTGCCAGCCCTATGGAAGTTGAAGGTGAACTCCCCGACATGAACGCCGAGGAGATGGCTAAGGAGGGCTTCTACCTGGTGAAGTCTGTCCTACGCCACCGCTATCGCCAGGGTTGGCGCTTCCTCACCCTCTGGGAAGGGTTTGGAGTCGAAGAGGCCACCTGGGAGCCCTTCTCTGCATTTGTTCTACCTGAGGGACGCCTAAACTCAATTCTGGTTGACTACTTGTCCCAGAACAACCTTGGTGAGTTGCTGAGGCTCGCTGAGACGCTTGCCTCCAAGACTAAAGCTAGGGACTGAACCTTACCCTTACCTGCCAAAGCGTATGTGTGAGTGTGCTATTCCTAAGGTCCTGAGAGCAAGCCGCAGAAGTGGTGTCCTAATTATACCCAAGTCTGCGCCCTTGCCAAACCTGGAGGGTTGGCTTATTGATGCCACGGGGTACGCCCCGGGTCTCCCCTCCCCTATGCGCCCAATTTCTGTGCTGGCGCAAAACCTTGGGGGAATACCCAGCGTGCTAATCCAGGTATTGTTTTCCCTACCTATCTGTCTACTACAGGGAGGGGTGGCCAAAAGCTTTGCAGGCATAAAAACGCCGTTTTGCTATGTGGCCAAAACACTGACCTAACCACTGCCACAGCCCACCAACCCTGCTAAAATTGCAGGAAACGGGTGGGACAGTGACACACCCCCTACAGATCCTACACTCCCTACAGTGGCACCATCCTGGTGGGCGAGCACTGGGCAACTGGCTCTAGCCCCCACTCAGGACTACCACTCCTACACGCACACTCTACTGGGCGTTGCGAAGGTGAAGGTCTCATGGGTCCTAGCGACCCTCCTGTGAAATGACAAGAGAACACAGCGCTGCTAAGCAACTGTGGCCTAACAGGGGACGCCACCACGCGTTTCCCCTGCTAGGGCTTGGAGGGAAGGAGTGCTCTCGCGTGCAAGGCGCAGATGTCGATGAAGTCGGACTCCCTGCTCTGCCACAGGCGGAGCGGAGTTACTTGTTTGTGTGATCTGCGCCCTTGTTTAGCAGGGCATAAAAAAAAAATGCTGCTGCACCACTCACCCTACCTGCCCACCTGTAAAACAAAGGCAAATGAAAGGGCGTTTGCGGCGGAGGAACCAAGCCACACTCCAGGTATTATACCCTTCTCAGTGTGACCTATAATACACTGTCCGCAAACACGCTGGAAGACCAGCTACCCTTGTCAAGCAAGCAAGCGTTAAGGGACTCCTCAGGTTCTCTTAAAGAACGTACCGAGGAGCCCCTGGGTAGCCTAAACAAGGTTTACCGTGCGCACTTCGCGTGGCCTACCCTTTAATGCGTGTGTGAATGCGCGAGCATGCACTTGGGCCGCGGGCAAACCTGCCCATCTTCACTGCAATCTTGACTCCACCAGGGGGTGGCCCCACCTGGGCGTACCTACCTTACCTACCCCTGGGAAGTGAAGCAAGGTGAGAGGAAAAAAGGGGCGCACGCGAAGAACGTTGCTATGCACTTGTGTGTATGTCTAATCACCCTGATCTGACCGCTAATCATCTGCAATCTTTCTAATCAATCCCTCTATCGCGTTCTATCTTTGTTAGCGCTGCTACAAGGCTCGTTCACGGAGACACGAGACGAGCAATGTGTATGCAGCATGCGAGACGAACATACCTGTAGTTTATACCTGATTCATTGAAGTCTTTTCGTTCATTTTCGAATTCTTAAATTTTTGAAGCTTCTATTAGTGTGGGTGGAATCTGTATGTTTATTTATTAATGTGTGTCTCGTCATTTTCAAGACTACGTGAGACATACGTTTATAATTCCATTATTTCTCCATTTTCCGGCGCTTCGCTAGGAGCCGCTCCTGCGCGCCGCCATTTTAATGCGTATGAATTTCTGGATTTAAAAAATCCAGAGATGACTATAATTTCTATAAAAATGTGCTTCTGATGCACAATTGGATTCTGCTCAGGTGTGTTGTTTCAGAAAAATTCTACGCCGTCATTTGACGGATTTTGGTGTCGTCGCTTCGTTTTTTCGTGTATTCGTCCATAATTCTCCCATTCCTGCCTCTGCAGATACCCACGCGCAGCCTCGCTGAGTAGGCCGTGTTCGGGCCGAAACGCAGGTGCCTGGAGAGACTGAGCAGAACCAAGACCTCACCAAGGGGCAATTTTAATTTTCTTTCGACTCCCTTCGCCCTAAGACAGGTCACAGGTCGCCAGCAGGTTTACGAGAACCCATGCGAGTGTGTATAATGTGTCTTGCGTTTGGGTTGTGTCGACGCTGCGTCTTGGAGGGAGGGATGCATATGCACATGTTTGGCATGCTCCCATTCTAACCCAACCAAGCCACAGGAGCCCCGGCAGCGCCATGAGCGCTGAGCCTTCTGGAGGATATGTTACATACAAAGCAGCAAAAGAGCGCCAGCCATGGTGAGCGCCCATTTTTCAGTGTGAGGGAAACTGTAGGTATTTTAAAGTAGATGTGGAAACCAAGGAAAGGCCAAGAAAAATTCCCTTTTTCCTAAAATGCGACAGTGGTGGCCACCACAGCACAAGGGGGGAGTAAGAAAAAGTGCTTTTCCATTGCTTTGAGGCATACTCTATTTGTATTAGAGATGCACTGAGCATCCATGCATTTTAATCTTAGTATTGGTCCAACCAAAACTGGTGATAACACATTTTGACCTATGGAACCAAACACCCAATCAGGATATGGAGTGGACCCCTTAATCCCCTTTCAATGTGAAGTAAAACATCTTTTCCTGAGTTGACTGAGCACTGACATACCTAAAGTAGAGCCTATGAATTTATCTATGTTTTTCCATGAATTCTTAGCTATCCTAGTGGTATGCACCCTAGGGGGCTGGGCACCTCTTTTTGAGAGGTCCTGGGTTCAATTCCTGGTCAGCCTAGCTAAGTAGGAAGATCCCATGTGACATGGCAGTGACCTCATCGCCACATACCATGCCACCTCAGCACATATGGGACCCAGAACAAAGAGTGCACATCTTCTGAGATGGCACTATGAAGAGAGAGTGACCATGGGGCAGTTTTCTAACTCTTTTCTAAAAACATTTCAGCTATCTTTGTGAATATGCATTCATATGTGACCTGAGTTGCAGTTTCTGTGAATATCAAATCATCTTTCACTGTTTACACTGCAGCCCTTCATGCTTTGATCCTGAATCCTCTTCTCTTTGCATACTATTGGCTTGGGCTATCCTGGAGTGACTTGGAGTGGCTGTATTTCATCAAAACAAAAGCTTTTCATCTCCAAAAACAAGCAGCAGGAATCCCTACACCAACAGCAAGCAGCAGGAGAGGCAAAACACAGTGCTGAAAACACTATAAACTTTTCTATAGGGTATGGGGCCCTACCTGTGACCACTCAGGCCCCAGAAACACTAGGGACAAACTTGATCAATTTGAAATCTCGTGACACCACAAGGACATCATCGAAATGACGGTTTATGGCCCGAAAGTGGCAAAAATGGGCAAAAATGGTCGTATTTTGGTTTTATCTGGACATCCGGTAATGCAATTGACGTGATTTCAATACAGCAACTAGATAACGTCGTATTTTACCGATTGCGCTATCTAAATCGGGGCAGATACGCACAGATTTGGCACAAATCACCAAAACCTCGGCAAAATTGGGTTGCGGCGGGCCGTAAATCGCGATCGCGGCAGTTTCCGGACGGTTCAGTTACGGGATTCCGGTACCTCATAAAATCCTAGGTGTAGTACGATAATGGCAGTGGGTTGGTTCAGCGGGGTTAAGCTCCTGCCATTGGTACATCGTACCACCCCCCCTTACATCACTGGCATCAGTGATCAGGACTATCTCGCCCTTAGGGCGGGGTACTCCCAGGCAGTTGGAGGAGGCAATTTTCTTCTTCAACTCCGGGAAACACTCTTCCTCTCTGGCGGTCCACCTCCAGGGAGTAGTCTTCTTGATTAGGTCAGTGAGGGGGGCAGAGGAGTAAGTAAAATTGTGGATGTGACGCCGATAGAAATTACAGGCGCCCACAAAACTCCTCACGTCGTGTAGACCCTTCTTAGGGTCATCGCGGATCTGCATGTCCTGTAGGGGCTGCATCTTAGACGCGGCTGGTTTCCACCAACCATACCCCACGTCGAAACCCAAATATTCCATCTCCTCTTTCACAAACTCACATTTTTCGAGTTTGATTCGGAGATGGTATTGTTGACAAACAATGAAAAATTCACGGAGGAGAAGGACATGGTCCTCTTGGGTATTAGTACCCAAACTCACGTCGTCGATGTGGGCCTCCATTTCTGCACCCCGAGAAATCAACTCCTGTACTAGAGGTCTGCGCCTCAGTATGTACAAAATTTTGTTCATTAGCTCTTGGAAGAGCGCTGGGGCATTAGCCACCCCGAAAGGCATAACCTTCCACTTAAAGACACGGCCGTTAGGGGTTATAAAAGCCAGCAGCTCCTGAGCTGCGGCGGTTAGGTCCACCTGCCAGAAACCAGAGCGTTTGTCCATTTTGGTCTTGTACCTGCATTTGGCAGTACGCTCCAGGGTATTTTCCATGTTAGGAATACTCCCTGAGTGGTTCTGGGTTTTCTTGTTGACCTCACCATAGTCAACAACCAGTCTTAGGGCAGTCGACCCTGGTTTGGCAACCAGGAAACAGGGACTGCAGTGATGGGGGTAGTCCCCCTTCTTATATTCTTCAACGAGGCCAGCATGAATACATTCCTGGATCTGGCGCTCGATTTCTTCAACCTGTTCCTGTGGAGCGGGATAGGAACGACGCCTCACTCGCGTCTTTTCAAATTCAGGTTTCAGTTTCAGGTCCATCTGGACCAGTTTTTTACAAGAGAGGGGGGGCGGCAAGGCGCCGAATACCTCCTCATAGGTTATCAGCAGTTTCTTCAGTCGGGGGTCAAGGTTAAGACTCTCAAGTTTCTGCAGGAAATCCTCCTCAGCATGGAGGTTGCTCTTTCCATGTTCTTTCTTTTTCTGCCGATCAGCAGTTTTGGCAGGCACAGAACCATCGTCCCACTCAGGGGAACATTGCTGCCCATAGTGCAGAGAATACACTAGCAGTATCTCAGGATCAGGCAGCGTATAGGAATCATCGTCCTCCTCAGACCAGATGGAGGATTTCCAGGTCTGTCTGAGGTATTGCAGCCGCTCTTGGCGCTCAATACCTTCGGCCTTCAGGTACAACAGCCGTCGGAGTTCCTGAGTGTCATGCTCAGACAATGGCATGTTATTAGAAGCAGGCCGTGCCAGAGCATCAGCACTCCGGGCCACGGGTTCACCTGTGTGCATAGGCTGCATGTGTAGCACTGGCTTCCCAACAGGGGAAGCGGGCTCAGAGGTTGACTCTAGATCTACCTCCTCTAGCAACAGCTGGGCTAGGAAGGCACTGTGTTTTAGGTCAACACAGCTGGCATCAACAGGAGGGATAGTGCTGGCGATCTCAGACAGCTGGTCGTCAGCATCCTCCTTTACTGCTGCAGGCTCCAGATAGCCATCGGGAGACTCACACCCTGTAAGTGTGGCAGATGGGTGCTCAGGAGATCGATTTTTGAGATCAGAAAGGGTCAGGCCACGATTTTCGGCCATGACCTCTTTCAGTAGCACCTGGTCTAGGTCACACAGGGGTACAGGATTGAGAGATCCATCGATGGTTGACAGGAAACTGGCCCAGTCAGGGGCCTGCATAGCTGTGTCTGAGTCCTCAGGCACATAGATGGGGCCGTCGGGGAGTTGCACTCTTCCCACGGTCATTCGGTCTAGCATACGGCGCCAGTAAGCATGTTCACCAGAGCAGCCCCAGTCAGGGGTGCACATGACAACTCTTCCTCCCTCATAAGCGATTTTGGTTAGAACCTTCGCGAGCAGGGAGAAGGGAGGGTTAGCATGCGCTAGGCCCATTGCTCTCCAGAAGAAACGGAAAGCATTGTTCAATTGTTTCGAGCAGTACAACTGCATGATGTGCTATTGTTGGCTCGCAAACGATTCCACCTGGATCTCATCCAGGTTTACCTGAAGTGCCGCCAGTCCATTTTCAAGAACGTGACAGGCCAATTGGTAGTTTTCAGTACGATAGTTAGTCTTGGATGCGTAGCGCAGTCCAGACTCTTTTCGTCCTGACAGCTCCAAAGGTACGGAGAACAGCCCACTGCCAAAGTCGCAGTGCAAAGAATAGGGGCACTGGAGAGACAGCATTTTTACCTGGGGGTTTCTTCGCAGGAAGTCTGTACCAATGACGATGTCAAAGGCGTCGGTGTCCAGCACTCTGCAGTGTTGGGTCACGGTTTCGTCGCCCAAGCATATAGTCACATCGACCCACCCCAAGGAATGGATGGTACGCCCATCCCCTACTCTTATGGCCACGGTCTTAGTTTTCTTGAAAGTCTTTAGCAGGCGCCGGGCCACTATGGAAAGTGTTGCACCGGTGTCAAGCACTGCTCGAAAAACTTCATCCCCGATTTTCACGAGGATCCAGAAAACCAAGTCCTCCTCTTCGGAGCCGCCCCCCTACTCTTCATCAGGGAACTTAACATCCACACCTGCAGCTATGAGGGACGTGGCCATCCAGGCCAATCGCCTCTTCTTGGAGTTATTCCCCTCAGGGGTAGCGTTATCCCACTGGGGGCGCTTCTTGGGGTCACCTGCGGCAGGAGGGAGTGTAGCAGCAGGAGGGGCTGTAGCAACGGGCGCTGATGAGCGCCTCTGGGGGTTAGGGGGTCCACCTTTGCCACCCCCCTTGCCACCTCCTTTACCACCTTTGTCCCCATTCTGTGGGTTTTTGGTGGGTGTTTGGGTCTTCTGGCGTTCAGCCTCCTGCCGCTTGAGTTTATCACTCTCGCGTTTCTTTATGAGACATTCGTCTTCGTAGTGACGACGTTTGCCACAATAGCCACAGGTGATGGTACACCTGAAATGATCCTGATGGGTCACAGGTTTCCCATCCTTGGTATGCTGCTGTCGCTTCATTTGCAGCATACAGCTACTGCGTTGATCGCAGTCAGGGGCATGACAAGGCCCCCCCTTGTCATTGACAGGTTTGCAATAGAACAAAGGGGGTGTACCTGCATCAGGTTTAACCTCATTCATGGCACGTAGGTTACCCCTTCCTTTACCACCTCCCTGGTTGGCGTTAGCGGGATTTTTAGGCCCTTTCCCTTCGCCGCGTTCGGGGGTAGGATTACCCCCTCGACCCAAGTGCTTCTTGAGGAATTTCTCCATGTGGGCATCATTCTCCCTCTCAAGAGCTAGCTCAATCAGAAGGTCCACCAGTTCATCGTACGAGTGGGTCCGACTCTTCCTCTCAGAGGTAGAGCGGCAATCATCCCACGTACGTTGGGGGATCTTACTCATGAGCCACAGGTGGGGCTCAGTGGCTCCGTAGGAGCCCACGTTCATCCGTGAAAACAGATACTCCAGGTCGCACACGTATTCAGAGATTCGCGAAGCGGAAGGAAACTTAGGGAGCATAGGTAGCTCCTCTATCTATGTGCGCACACTGAGGTCAGTCTCATAGACTGGGAACGTTTTCTCCAACCTCTAGAGTACCTCTGCCCAGGTGGAACAGGTTTTCACAATCTGGTTCACCTGTTTTTGCAAAACTTTCTTTTTGCATGAGTGTTTCAGCAGTGAGCATTTGGTGGCCACATCCACATGGGATTGGCCAGTCAGCAAAAGAAACTCAGCAAATTCTTCTGCCCATTCGGGCAGATTTTTTGGGTCGAACTCCGGCAGTTCCAGCTGGATGTTCGCCTGGGCAATAGGTCTGCCCGTCTTCCCACCCGCCGGAGTTAGGCCAGAAGGTGATACGCCGGCAACAGGTGCCAGGGCTGACAGCCCTCTTTTCTCAGTTTCTGTGACTGGAACGTCGAGTAGTTCTGCCATGGGCACTGTCCTGGCACGGGGGTGAAAGGGGCTGGGGCAGGTGACCTTAGGCAACAGCCTTGAGACCCTTGATCTCTTAAGATCATCGGCCCGGGTACTCAGTCCGGGGGAGGGGGAGGACAACTCTGGCTTGGGTAAGGGTTCTGCAATACCCAGTTTCGCCTTGACGGCCTCCGATAGGGCCGTCACATCTGGATCTTCTGATCCAGACAGAAGTTTGGCCAGCAGTTCGGCCGTATGATCCAGGGCACCGTAGGTTGGCCTTGGATGATGTTGTCCCTCAACTTGAGTCGGGCCTACTTCGGGAGCCCTTGGGGTTGGACAACATGCTCTTGGATACTCGGGTCTCGGTCGTCTTGGCAGGGATGCTGTCTCGGCTCTGTCGGACGACGGGTCAGAGTGCGTGTAGGACCCTAGGTCTGTACGTGGTCTGGATCCGTGTACTGCCAATGGCTCCTCCCCGTCTTCTCCACGAATGGATTTGTAGTACTCCTCATGGAGGATGTATTCATCCATTTTCTTCCTCAGTTCCTCGTATTCCTCAGGGCCTCCAATCGCTTTTGACGATGATGCCGGACAGGCGGATCGGGAGACTGCGGCTGCTACGCGCCTGCGGAGATGATGCAGGCTGTCTCCACCGTGGGCCGCTAAGGCCTCGGTGGTAAGGATTGTATTTTCTTCCGCCCTTCTGCGATCTGGATCTCCTTGAGACCCAGATGCGACACTGAGATGTGGAGCTTGGTAAGGTGGTTCACTCATAGGGTTGGCCATGCTGCCCATTTGTACTTAGACAGTTCTTATGGGCCAGGTCCTGGCGGACGGTTGTACGCTTGGAGTGGACATGATGAACTTGTTGTTGAGCTTTGTGTGCACTTCTTCTCAGGATCGGTTCCAAAGGTCACAAGGGACCGTCTCTGCTACCGGAAAGATGTCCTCCAATTATGCCCTATAGATTTGATTGAAAATCCTGCAAGGTTTTCCTCGGGGAAAAACAGGTTCTCAACACGTAGTAGAGCAAGAGAACAATAGGATCGTGTCAATGATTAGTTTGTGAAATCCAGAGTATCACAGAAGGGCTGCAAATAGACAAAGCAGGTATAAACACAAAGATTCAATCACAAATGGATAATACAAAAGATTTTATATGAAAACTGGACTGACTCTAGCCTCCACGATAGCATCAAGCACTTCATGTGCACTCTTTTGGGTGAAATGGTGCTGGTTAGGAATGTGGGGCATAGGTGTCAGGCCAACACAGAAAATGACTTGGCCAAGCAACTGAATTCAGAAAAAGTTAAAAAGTAGAACCACAATAAGTGGTAGAAACAATTGAGTATAGGGGTCTTGGGGTGGGAGACCACTAGGCTTAACCTCCAAGGCCTAAAGCATGAAATGCCTATTTTATTTCGGTATATCCTCCATGAAGGAAGGTACCTCCGCTCAGTTGAGTGGTAGGGGTGAACTTCATGGGGGGCTAGGGTTACAACCCTAGTTACTTTGGGAAAGTGTACTTTAGGCTTCAAAAGAGAGATAAAAATACTTAAGTTAGTCTTAGCATCAACAAAAGGGTTTCAAGGGGGGCTTGGCCTGGATCAAGCCCTCCAAGAAAGACATGGCAGTGACGTTTTCTTACTCTTTGGAAAAAATCATTTTTTTCGTCGCGAGGACCCTGCTTGACCCACCGTTGGCCCCCGCCGTGTGCGTGCCGGGCTGCCCTCCGGCTGTGCCAAGTGACCACTGGTACGAGGGTCTAGGCGTCCCGTTGGGCGATTCTGAGGCTTGGAAACCACAAAAAGTGGGGGTTTGCGGGTGGACTAGGTGCCCTCGAAATTCGGTTTTGAGCCACGTAGCCCAAGGTACGGCCCGTGCTTGGTTTCGGGGTGTCGGTGCACATTGCGCACATTTTGGGGCTTTTTGGCGCCTTTTTGGGCCGTTTCTCGGCCATATCGTGGAGTTGAAGGGCACTAGAGGGCTCTTTGACACGGAGAAGTCAAGCCGCACATGGAGTGTAGCAGCCTTTTCCCTTCATTTTGGCGTTTCGCCTGGGTTTCGGTGCTATTTTGGGCCAAAAATGGCTACTTTTGGCCCAAAACTGCGCAGATTTGGGAGGGCACCTCCCGACTTGGCGCCACCGCCCCGGGCCGCCACTGGTGATTTTCCGGCTCAAAACTTGGATTTGGCAAGGGCACCACCTAGGCTTCAGGATGGCTAAAGTAGAGTCAAGCCCTAGGCGATGGGAAGGGGCAATGGCCAAAACGAAATGGTGATGTGCTTGTTGTTGTTGCTTGTTGCGTGTTGTTTGTTGCTTGTTGCTTGTTAGCTAAATTTAAGGGGAGAGGGGTGTAGTAATATATTTTGACGCCATTTGCTACAATGTTCTGGATTCCAAAGAGTCACAGGACCATGCATGCATGCTGGGAGTTCATATTTTTCTGCACTTATTCGCCGAAGGCCACCTTCGTTTTTTTCAGAGAAGGTCACCAATCCCCACCTTCGGCTTCTTTCGGTGGACTCTTAGTGAGTAAACAGCAAAGGAGGTCCTCTAGGGAGCATAACCTTAGCCAAAAGACAAGTGAAAAAAATATTGTTCTACGCCTTCGGCGGAAGGGAAGGAAGACAAGCACGATGATGAAACCAAGGTAACTTTAAAGTGGCCAATATGTCAATCACGTCCATGTAATGTAGTACACTAGAGTTGGAACCTTCAACATACAGTTCAATGGTCAGACCTTGGCACAACTAACGGTATTGGCTCGGCAACTTGGCTAATTCCTCAAACTATTGCATAAGCACTCTTACATGGTGAAATTCCTCCCCGTTACAAATCCCCTTCATCCTTCATGGAATTGTAGGGCGGCAAAACATACTTCTCTCGATAACACTCTTCTTGAGGTCCAAGAAAGCAATTGCTTGCACGTGCAAAAAGGCACACGCCATACCACTAGAGAACTGAGCAGGTGCACGTTTTAATCCATGGCTGGCGCTAATGAAAAAAAGAAGAAGAAAAGGCGCATGGGACCATACGTGCGTTTGGGCACCATGAACAACAACACAAGATTTACGGCTGAAAGAGCTGAGACGAAGTGTGTCAACCCTTTGCCGCTTCTTCTCTCTCTTCATGACAGACAAGTGTTGGTGCAGCTTTGTCCATAGTGAATGTTGTAGAGCTGAACCAATGGTGAGGAATTACACGGGATCTTTGAAGAAAAATTCTCATTTCAAATAATCGTGGCCTCCGTAATGAGAGTTAAGGCGTCTAGCAATTTTTCGTTCATGGATTTAAAGCATGCGTCATAAGCAATGTACTCAAAAAGGTTGTGATTAGACCAAAAGAATGGTTTTAAGAGAAATTGTGAAGAAAGTGGGGGGAAAGTTGGGTGCAAACAGACACCATCACAACCAAGGGCACCTCACTCATCTCAAACAAGCACCAAGCAGCATTGGTGTAATACACCTCGACCAAATTTGGGCGGAATAAACAAGAATATTACATACTTGCTCGGATCTAGCTGACTTCAACATGACAATCATTAGCTCCTCTGTGGGACAGAGCTAACAATTATCGTCATGAAATCTCGCCCCTAGCCAACACTTTTAAAGCGGCTGAGGCTTCCCGCTGTTGATGAACCTGTTTCTTTGGTTCAAGGGTGCGAGAAGCACGTGGAGGAGGTGTGTGGCATTGCTGAAGGGCTGTGTGCAAAGGCCAAGGTGGACCAACCAATTGCTCTCACTCTTCGGCCCGGCTCATCAGCGAGCACATCTACTACCATAGGTGGAAAAGACAGTAATGAAATGAGTGCCTTTTCACGTGAACCCGGTACATTTCAACCGCCTTCCCCTTCTTCAACTCCACTTTCTTCTCTACGTATTCCCATGTCGCCCAATGAGGTTGGGAACACTATTATTGCTACAAAAAAGAAGGTTGTTTGCCTACCACACCTCCACCGCTTGCAACTTGGGAACATAACATTCGAGCCATTGGTGCTGCTAATAAATGAGGTTGTATCATGTTAATAATATTAAAGCATGCACTATCGGGGAGGATTGGCAAGTGGTCCATTTCCACAACAACAGTGGTACAAAGCGCACACATTGGAATTTTTCCTTTTGCTATGGAGATAGAGATGGGAGATGGAGATAGAGCTTGCTTTTGGGGGGGCACGATTTCCAATTGCACACTAGTTGGTCTACACGTATGAGTGAGGATTGATGAGGTTGGGACAAATCCTTATCACGAGAGGTATTTGGAGAGTACTGGGTGCCGGAAGGTCAAGATTTACAACCACCTAGTTATCTTTAAGACACCAAATGCATCCGACGGATCTCTATAATCGCCATGCAAAAATGGAGCGAGTATGCATTCACCCCCTCGAGGTTGCCTGTGTGCACAGAGCGGTTCACCATTGTCTGTCGCAAGAGTGCATAGGTGATCGAAGATTAATGCACGGCTCTAGTAGAGCATTGGCTAGTCACAACAGTGAATTTGATAGCCAACCGGGGCGACTCGAGTAGGGCAATGGCATCCTTGTTGCCTCAGAGGTGAGGATCCATATTGTGCCACGCAAAGTACGGAGCGGCAATGGTACTCTTATACTATGGTATTTGAACTACTATGGTACCATGGTATTTGAAGCATGTTTTTTATCCCAACAGGGTAAAGACGGGGTTACTGAAAAGGGACAGTATTCAAAGTGGAGGGCGGCTCATCTATAGGCGCAGCACAAATGCGGATATGGTGCCGCACAACCATGAAGCGGAGGCACAATGCTTCAAGCAGTGTTGTAATTTGGTTCACCCCTCGCCACTGGAAATAGCCCCGAATTTTGTAGATGCACGGTCCGTATGCCCACACACTGGCGAAATGCGCCTTGCGTGTAGCTGGCATCTCCAGGCCGGAGTGGCTACATTTCATTGGCAAACCCACCACGTGCCTGCCTGCGTCGTTGGTTCGGTATCCGTTTGGTACTTTCATGCTTTGTTTAGCTGACGACCGATACAACAAGCTCGGGGACAACTTGATATACGACAATTCGTACCGGATTGAGCAGACAACGGGTGCTGGTGCTGTCCATGGCAGTTTGTCTTGTTCGCTGCCTGCAATCAATGGCCGCCTGTACGTATTTTACTTATTTTGACGTTGCCTCGCGATGCTGCCAATGATATACATTGTGCCCTGCGCGTTCAAGATCGGTTCCAACAACCCAACCCGCTCAACTCTTTGAGATGGGTATGCCCTTCGTGAACAGTCGCAGTCATCCTATTTCGGTGGCCCCTGACCAAACCCCGTCCTCGACGGAACAAATACCCTTTTCCCGACGCCCTTAGAATCGTCTCTCACTCTGATCCTCACGCCTGCATGGAGTACCATTTTCTGACCCTCACGCCTGCATGCATGGAGTAGTTATGGGGTTTTCAATGGTGGTCAACACACAGCAGTCGGCGGAGAGTGCGTTCCACTAGTAACTACAGAAAATGTTCGTTGAAAATATAGTCGTGAAATATCAGCAGTTTTAAACATGGGAGCTTTGGTGTAACATCAATGGAAACAAATAGAAACCAACTCCATAAGATATGAATAAAAAAAGAGTCCATATAAACAGATAACATTGATGAGGTCCTGATTGTACTCTTGTATTTCAGCTATGCGATGTGCTTTTCCAAAATATATTCCATCTTGTATCCTCAGCCTGTGCCGGGCGCGCAGGCGGCACGCCCCTTTTGTACCAAATGTCCTCAGCTTTAGCCCCCGATGCAACCTTCCCCCAGAGAATACCCCAAAATAGACCAGAATCAATCCCAGACCCATCACACAACATAGGACCAAATCTGTGAATTTAAATTGCACAAAATGTATTGTGCCTAATTAACAGTTTCGTCCTCACACATGTGGCGGTCAATACACTCTGCTCCAATTTTCATTACATTTGCCACAAAATGTGGTGGTGCACTTCTGACAGCATAATATACACCTCAACCTCATGCCCTCCATCATCTTGCATTTGCAGGGCAGCTGAGTTGTGGTGTGGCTGGGGATTCCTTTCATCCATACCAATTCATGCAACAGCTCACAGGTCATGCATTGATCCTGGCACTTGGTAACAATTTGGGTGTCTTTGTGACATTACAATGGAGTAAGTCACATGCCCCCCTTGTGCAATATCGCCTTTTTTGTCAAAAAAATTTAGAGTTCACAAGTGCCCAATGTGCTGCCTTCCTTGCTTGTACGTCTGTTGGTGGCTTCTTGAGGATCCCTTTGCTTGTCAGTGTGCCCATCAAATACTGCCATTGCAACTTGCTGTAGTCAAACAAATTTGCATGCGGCCCACCTGCGGAACCTGATGCTTGTGCCCTGCAAACATTGTATAAAGAGAAGGGGCATGTCAACGCAATTGCACGCACAGGCAGACACAACACCCTGTGAAGCAAGTGGGTGGAATGAGACTTGGAAGTGATGTGTATACCTGTGCCCCTATACCCCCGAATGCAGCGGGGTCAAAAATTTTCTACGTTTCGCATACTGATCCATAGAGCCTTCATAATACTTTTGTTTTTCAGACTGCCCTACGCCCCGAAGAGGACCTGGTCACATTGTGCCAGGGCTGTTAACTCGTTTGTGGATGGACGGCTGGGAATGCAGGATCCATGGGATGGTTGCCAGGCCAGAGGGCATGCGGACCAATACGGATCCTCAGAGATCCTGTTCATTAATGTTGTCGAGCAAGCACTGCACCGGGGCACAATCACAAGCCACACGCACAACGTAAGAGAGCAACCAGGCGGCTCAATGAAGGGCCCAGAGCCCAAAGCGTCTCCAGCACACACCCTGCCAAATCAATGGCCCTGTACGCCCCCATCACAACCCAATGCCATGCAACTTATCATGAAGGCTGCCAATCAGCTGAAGCATCCCATGCATTGGTGGAGTTTAACCCCCTCCCCCCAAAGGGTTGAAAAAAGCGCTGTGAACGGGGAGAGAACCCCCCCCCTGACAGGGTTTTGGTAGTGTTCCTGTAGGAGAAAAAAACCCCCGCTCATGCCCCCTTTTGGGTTGAAAAAACCCCAGGGATATATTAGAAAGGGGGGGGAGGGGGGTCTGAAGGGGAGGGGGAGGGGAGTTTGGCTGGGAGACCCCTCCTCCGTGGGTCCCCCTATGGTTCCCGCCGAAGGCTAAATCCTCGGCGCCAAAGGCGCCAAAGCAAATTTTTGGCTGTCAGCCTCAAACATTGGAAGGGGAGGGGGGGGGGGGGTTCATCCCCCCTCCACCTACGGCGTATGGCCGTTCTAATACATCCCTGAACCCCCCCCACCCCCTTCATTGTGCCATGTTGGGGGGGGGGTTTGAGCGGTGGCTCATTTTTTCCACCGGGGGCCATGGTGGGCATGTGCAACCCATTTTTGCCTCTTTGTTGACCAAGGCAGCGGTTATGTAGCTATCTGGCCCAGATTTGGGCCATTTCTTTTGGGGGGGGGGGGACCACAATTGACCCCCATTGCATAACAACACAATGCTTCTGCCACAACCCCCTCCCCTGAGCCCAAGTTGTCCTCAATGCAGGCAACAGCACACACACACACACACACACACACACACACACACACACACACACACACACACAATGAAAACCGTGAAAACAAGAACAAAGCAAGAAAAGCGGTGAAAGAAAACTCCTCAGGAACAGCAGAGCTGTCCTAGACGTCTTTCGGTCTGTTGATGAATGCGGCAATGTGCAGTACTGAGTTCGGTGCTGCACTATCAACGGACCTTAAGTTAACCTATCAAGGAGGTCGTGTCTTGATGCTCAATTAGTGCAACCTGTGCTATGTGCTTCCACCTAACCGCACACACACAAATAGGGGGAGTAATTTAGTCTGTCGTGCTGCACACACACACAATTTGCGAATGCACAGCACACACACCGCGTGAGGTGAGATCAAGCGCACAGCGGATGCACAGCACTCATCGTCAAAACAGCTCGTCAGGCCAACATCAAAGTAAAGTCATGGAGGCTAGGCGCCTTTCGAAAAAAATAGACACTCAGAAACAGCACACACACACACACACACACACACACACATGTGTTGTCATTCGAACTTTGCGCCTTGCAAGGATGTTGTACAGCACGGCATATGGTCAACCGGCAACCTGCAGCCCCTAAGAAGGGTTGACAAAGAGCCACTACAGGGTTACACATGCCCGCCATCGCCCCCCGTGGAAACCAGGGGCTACCGGTGAAAAAAAAGCCCCTAAAATGGTGAAACCACCCCAAATCCCAAATGGGGAGAACCCCCCCCCCCCTCAACTGGTGCCAACCCCCCCCCCCCCCCCCCTCAACTGGTCAGAAAGAAGCCCCGTCCCCATGGTGACTGCCCCCAAACCCCTCCAGCCCCCCCCCCCCAGCCCCCCCCCCACCCCCGGACGGGGTTGTGCACCTAAAATGGGTGGGGTCTCCCCTACCATTCCGTGCATTGCTACGTCATGAAGAAACCCCCAAAATTGCCCATTTGCATTGTAAACAGGCCCAAATGGTTCACACAGACTCTACGCGCATGCAACCTCATTTGCAAGTATGAAACACCCCTAGCCCCAAGACATCCGTTGTACTTACCTCCAGCATCTTTATGATGGACCCTCGTGGGTTCTCAGCACAAAGTCGCACGTTCTTAAACACCAAAACAACACCAAAGTCATGCGGGTGCTTGGAAGACGGAGGGGAGAGTGGACCGAGGGGGTGATGAGGCGCATTGGCAACGCAGGGCTTGTGCTGGGCAGTAAAGGACGGCCGCGGCAAGGCCCTTCACAGTGCCTGGGCCTGAGGACCATCAAAAATGTGCCATGCGCCTCCGTTCTCTTGGGGGCACGATGGGGCGTCGGAAGATAGTGACAAGCGGATGAATTAGGCAAGGGGCAGGGGACCGTTGCACTGGGCCAGGGCGAGGGCAGGGAGTGCAAACAAGCGTCCGGACCCCTGGAATTAGGCGTCGCTCGAACTTCCGCCGTCGTCCGCGGATCGCCAGCGGCCGTCGGCGTTCCGCAGATCGCCCACCGCCCGCTGGCCGAGTGCCACGCACCGATCGCCGATCCCCAACGGCCCACCACCGGGCGGTCGTCGACAAAAACGAGGGACGTCCGTGAGCCGGCCGCTGAGCCCTGTGCAGCGGGATTCACCGAACGCCCGCGGCGGCAGACCGCGGCTGTCCAGCGGGTTCCACGGGCCGGTTCTGCGCGGCGTGCGCCCCGGGGCACACCAGGCACGACTGCCGTGCGTGCAGACCCCCGGCGCTGCGGCCGGGGACCCGGGTCGGCGTGTGCGGCCTTCGCCCGAGACCCCGACGCCGAGAAAGCCCCCGGTGCGGCGCATCGGCGTCCCTCGGGCTGCGCCCCTTATCTGAGCACGAACACGTCCTCATTGACCTCCGGAAGGTCTGCAGATTCCAGTCCCACTTCCGCCGGCGTCGGGGGCGTGGGGACGATGTTGCCCGGGCTCAAGGGGAACAGCTGCCGGTAATACGAGGCCTGGGCATCGGCGAGGTCCAGCGTGGCCGCCACCCCGTCCAACGCCCAGCACCTCCGCAGCCACGCGTCGAGCGCGGGGTAGTCCTGCACCCGCCGGTGGGTGCCCCCGGCCTTGAAGAAAGGGGCGTACACCGCATCGAAGCGGGAGATGGTGGGCAGCAGACGTACGTCGGCCTGGTACGAAGTGGGGCACACGCACCGATCACACCGCAGGCACGGTCTGGACGGATAACGTTTGGCATGGTCACCCACTTCCAATATTTCGCTGACGGTTTATCCGAAAAAACAACCGAAAAAAACGGCCGTACGGTCCGCCGTCCAATACGTAGCGCAGTACGAGAGGCCCCAACCCGGATGGCCGGGAGCCGTGGTGTAACAAAATACGCACCGCTGTGAGGGCAGTCTGCGCCGCAACCCCGCAGCCCCCGCGTCATCCCCGAGGGCGCCGGCGTGACACCGTGCGGACCTGAAATTCGACCCCGCATCTCAAAAACCAAATCTTTTTTGTGCACTCAATTGTCCGGAGTCACATGCCAACGATCCCTTGGCAAAGCTTGAGAGGATTTCGGATGACCACTGCTGTCCCTCTGTCACCGTTCGCAATGATAGCGAGCGATCGTCATAGCCCCATAACGCTGTGCAAGAAAATGCTTGCTCTAAGTGTCCCGGTGCCTTCCATTCTGCGCGCTGGGGCAACGGGCTTGCAATTGAGGGGGTGGGGGGGGTGTCGATAGAGCCCCCTGGCTAGACCCCCCCCTCCCCCAAAAAGGGCTCAATTGACAGGACCCCCAAAATCCTACCGAGACTGACCCCCGGGCCTCGGAGGTGACCCGGACCCAAAAATCAGCAAAAAATAAAAATGGGATTTTTGGAATCGGCGCGTCGAGAGGGTTCAGAAAAGTCATCATTTGCCATACATTTGGTGAAAAAGAAATTGACCAATTTTAATGCTTTCGGCGCCTTTGGCGCCAGAGTTCATAATAACTGATTCATGGTGCCTGTCATGGAGCCCTTTTCCCAACCACCCCCCCCAGATTTTGGGGGCTCTATTGACCCCCCCCCACCCTCACTTGCAAGCCCGACATGCCCTGCTTTTGAGGCTGCTGCTCGGCGAGACAACGTCCGCAGTCATGTCCGCAACCCACCTTTCCTCGAAGAAGCTGCGCGCCACTGTTCCCTGTCATCCCAAAGCCCAACACGCACAGAAAAGACAAACACGGCGGCATCCTGAGAACATCATGTGCCCGGGTGCACATGCGATGCCTTCGAATACCTCGGCTCGCCCAGCGCCTCACAAATACCGTCCCCTCCGTCACCCGCACCAAGGCGTTGGCTCCTCTCAGTACGTAGTCCAGGTCGGCCACGTTGCCCACACTGCATTGTGGGTGCCCCCCATGCCCCCCCCCCCCCCCCTGCTCCACTCCCCCGCTCTGCAATCGCACTACCCCCCACTGCACTCCTCCCACCAGGGATGAATATAATGGGGGGTTGCCTCCCGCCTCCCCCCCCGTCCCTCCCCAGATGATGAAATGACGATTACGAAATGCCGGCCAACCAAAGTACAGTGCAGTCACAGCTCTGGGTCCCTCCTCTGAAGCGCAAGACGAAGCACTGGACGTAGGTCATTGCTGCAACCAAAAAAAACAATGTGAACAGTGTTTTACACGTTGTTTTTGACGCATTTTCCCGAAATGCATTCCATTTCAGCCTCATCCTCAGTCACTTGACGAACTGGAGGACTGGCTGCTGCTCAAGGATGATACATGCAACGGTGAGGCATACCTGCAAAGCAAACAGCAGTGAAAAATTGCAATTTTGTAATCGTCATTTCGCCATTTCAGGGGTCCTCAGCCCCCCCCCCCCCCCCCCCGTGTGACATTCCGTCTGGTTGTTGTTTCTTTATGGGGCCCTGGACAGTCACCCGTTCTTCCCTTCGCATGTTGCGTCGGGTCGCTGCTTTCTGTCAGCCGCTGCGGCCGGTGCTCCTGCTGGTGTCGTTTCTGCGTTCGCGGAGCCCAGTGGTTGGTGTGCTGGGGCTGCGCTGGATGTGGTATGGTGCGCCGTTTGCGCGTCAGCGGCGCCCATAATCGTCATTTCGCTATTTCAGGGGTCCTCAGCCCCCTGTGTGACATTCCGTCTGGTTGTTGCTCCTTTACGGGGCCCTGGACAGTCACCTGTTCTTCCCTTCGCATGTTGCGTCGGGTCGCTACTTTCTGTCGGCCGCTGCGGCCGGTGCTCTTGCTGGTGTCGTTTCCGCGTTCGCGGAGCCCAGTAGTTGGCGTGTTGGGACTGTGCTGAATGTGGCATGGTGTGCCGTTTGCGTGTCAGCGGCGCCCAATAGTTGGCGTATTGAGGATGTGCTGGTTGTTGCCGGGGTCGTTTGACTGTGTTTGCTGTCCACACACCTCTGTCCACAGGCCGTCCATCGCCTGCCTCGCTGTGTTTCTGTGCGGCCCAGGTGCCCTGTTCCTCCACGCGCTGTCCGGGCCGTCCACCATATGTTCTTTTCCCCCTCACGGTTGGTCTGCCCCTGATGGGCTCCCACTCCTGTTGCGCAAACAGCCCATCTGGGCTGCGGGAGACACCCCCCACCTGATGCCGGTTGAGCAGGGGTTGCCCTGGCACCCCCCCCCCCCAAATTAATCGTGGCAGTATTCTTCTCATCCCTGCCTCCCAGACCCTTGACTTGCCACCGTCGGGGGGAGGGAGGGGGCGTTAATGCGTCGCCGTGCCCCTTACCGCACGCAGGCCTTCCGCTCCACAACCCTCCATCCCCCTCGCTGGTCGCCTGTCGCATCGGTCCGCTTGGCGCGCGCTGTTCGGTGACGTCATGCGAACTTCGCTGGACATTTCAGTGCTGCTTTGGATCGCTCCAAACTGCAGACCTTTGGCCAAGCCACACAATGGGGCTGCGCGGTGGGGCACGCTCCCCGCACCCAAAAGCCTCCCGTCTCTGGGGAGGTCTTCGTTAGAGTGCCCCCCCCCCCCCCCCCCCCGAATGGCCCTCTCCCCCCCCCCCTGTAGATTCTGCTGAGACCCCCCCTTTCCACACGCTAAAAGACGTACCTCCGTCAACACGTCCCCGCACAAAAATGGCTGATGGCTCAGCAGGTCCTCAAGTCGCGCCAGCCCCTCACGAACATCAGCCGACGCTCCATCATAGGCTTTTTGGGTGGTGGCAAAGCCACAGCGGTAAACCCCTGCGCAAAAGCGAATACTGCGGCTGCGGCTGTGGATGGGTCTGTGGCTGGGGCTGTGGCGGTGGCTGTGGCTGTGGCTGGGGCTGTGGCGGTGGCTGTGGATGGGGCTGGGGATGTTGCTGTAGTGGTAGCTGTGGCTGTGGCTGTGGCTGTGGCTGTGGCTGTGGCTGTGGCTGTGGCTGGGGCTGGGGCTGTGGCTGTGGCTGGGGCTGGGGCTGGGGCTGTGGCTGTGGCTGTGGCTCGGGCTGTGGCTGTGGCTGGAGATGGGGCTGTGGCTGTGGCGGTGGCGGTGGCTGTGGCTGTGGCTGTGGCAGTGGCTGTGGGTGGGGCTGGGGATATTGCACAAGTGCAGGGCAGCGCGGACGACCACACGGATGTATCAGTGAGTATAGCCAGGCGCACGCCCCCACGTGTAGCGGCATGGTGCGGAGAGGGAGCTGATTTATGTGTCCGGTTGGGGTGGCGTGGGTGGGGGGAGGGGCACAGAAAAGAAACTGCTTAAATGTGTGGGCACGAGCAAAGAGCGGCGGCGCCTGTGAGGGTGGGGAGCGCAATGAGGCAATGCCCCCACCGCAGCCACCCCAAATGCGAACGGCTGGAAAAACAACGTGTTTGTGTCAACGACACCAAACACCAAACTGGCCTCCGCTAACCAGAGTCGTCGGGCTCTTTCAAGAACAACATTGGTCATCGAGATCACTGAAGTGCAGTTGCAGCAGGTGGTGTACTGGTGATTATTGCGGTTCCAGCCCCCTAGAAGTAGATCCGTTGTGCGCTTGCACATTTGAGGCTCACCATCCACGCACAACACTGTGCCTCAGTGTACCGGTGCCCCGTCGCGGCTACCGTCGGGGCGATGCAACACCGCTGCGTGAAGGAGCCCAAGGCCCGGGATCCATTGTAACTCCGGGTGGGGGGAGCCTTCAAGCCTATTTCCCACACCCCCTCTTATTGGGCTCTCGGGGCTGGGCCCACCAAATGACCTCACACACAAATTCCAAGAGCCATACCTCAAATGCACAGTGCATCCCCCCACAGGGAAGGGCGCTACATCCACCGGTTCAAACCACCTAACCCTTAGTCGTGCAAGGGGGCTGCCCCTTTTCGATGCACCTTGACCAGAAATGTTCTCGGAGGCTTCCTAATGGTTGCGGGAGGCTTTTGGCCGCTCGTTGCTACCAGGGCCCCAAGGAGGTCACATAGTGCACCACACATGTGTGTCTTGGTATGCATATGCAGCAATGTACGTCATTGATGTCACACCGGTTGTTGTTCTAGGATCCTGAAGCAATAACGGCAGCCGTAGCCATAGTCACAGTCACACCTACATGAACAGCACCGGGGTCAACAACAGTCACAGAAACTATTAGCGAAAGCAACAGCATGGACCCATGGACCTGTGCAATGTGCAACTCATGGGAAAGTCCTCTGAGCACGCTGCTGCCTGTCTTCAGCACATGCCTCCATGCCTCAGGGGGAGGGCCATCCAAGCCTGTTTCCCGACACCCCAACCCCTTATTAGGCTCTCGGGGCTGGGCCCACCAACATGACCCCACACTCTGCGATTCCACTTTCCACACACATTTGACAGATCATATCTCAAACACATAGTGCCCCCTAGTTGGAGCTACACCCACTGGTTCCTACCCCGTACGATAGTATGCACGAAATTGCCCCACCCCTACCTACCCCCCCCTACACCCCCCCTACCCCCCCACCCCCTACCTCCCCCCCTACCTTCGGCTCGCTTCGCTCGACGCGGGGGCCAGCCCCCGCACCCCCCTTAAATAACATGACTCCTGCGGTGGCCACAGACCGCCTTTTGTGTGTCCCGCCTTCTGTGTGTACCGCCTTGCCTATGGCCCCTTCAATAACAAGACTCCTGCGGTGGCCACAGGCCGCCTTTTGCGTGTTCCGCCTTGTGTGTGCACCGCCTTCTGTATGCACCGCCTTGCCTGTGGCCCCTTAAATAACAAAACTCCTGCGCTGGCCACAGACCGCCTTTTGTGTGTTTCGCCTTCTGTATGCACCGCCTTGCCTGTGGCCCCTCCAATAACATGACTCCTGCGGTGGCCACAGACCGCCTTGTGTGTGCACCGCTTTGTGTATGCCCCACCTTGTGTGTGCACCGCCTTCTGTGTGTATGATCCTACCCCCCCCCTCCCCCCAACCCACCCCATCCCCCCCCCTACCCCCCGCTACCTTCTCGACCCCCCCCTACCTCCCCCCCTACTCCCCCCTACCTCCCCCCCTACCCCCCCTACCCCCCCCTACCTCCCCCCCTACCCCCCCTACTCCCCCCCCTACCTCCAAGGTAGGGGGGGGGGGGCGACTTCGTGCGATATATGCCCATACCCCTAGTGTTTTTCGGGCGGGGGGAGGGTTGCCTCTTTCTTATGCACTGCAACCAAACTTTTTTGTTGGAGGCCTCCTAATGGTTGTAGGAGGCTTTGGGCTGCTTGTTGCTACCGAGGGGACGGGGGCTGGTATGTGCCAAATTTGGAGTGGCAAAATTTGGTGTAGAGAAAATTTGGCTCCAGTTTTTTAAAATGCAATTGAAAAATTTTGGTATAGAATACCGGACACACATGCACGACAAGCATAGATGGTGACTAGCAGTTGCTTATTCCTATGGACCTTTGGTTGGTTGCAATTATTTCTTGGAGGCTACTAGGATGCTTGTTGCTCCTACAAACATATGGCATCCGCTCCAACTAGCTTGCAAAAAGGTCCTTCCAACAATAACACCTAGAAAAAAGGTACACTTTTGTTGGGCCAAATGGTCCCATTCCAAATTTCTCCCCTCAAGTACTTCTATTTACATCTATATATATCTATAGGATTTGGTATGCTTACGGGCGATTCTTGGTGCCTTACAGATGCTTTCTGTTGCTTGCTTTTAGGTGCTATCGCAAATGATGCTATTGTCGCTTGGTGCTCAAGTCCGCGTGCTGCTGCATGTTGTTCGAGTCTGAGCGGTGCTGGTGCGAGCAGAAAAAACCACCGCCTTCCCTCCTTTTTCATTCTCTGGGTAGACTTGGTCAGATGGGAACTCAACAGGAGCCGATATGGATGAATGCAAAGAGGCCACAACATCAAGAAAATCCGCGCAAAAACAAACAAAACAATAGGTACAGGCCATCACCCGAACACCCTCGCTTCTCATACTTGGAGAAGATCCAATTTTCGAAATTATCAGCCGTGACCCCAATTGGGCAACTTTCAGAAAAGGTTGGCAAGATTTAGACCCCAAGCAGTGAGGAACCCTCAATAGTACTCTGCCCATTCCCACACCCAGCCCCTGTGTGTTCCGCGCCTTTGCCCTCATCCAAACCTTTCGGGAACACATCAGTATGGAAAGTTTGACAGCTTGGCCCTTCGAGCCTATCTGATACCCCCCCCCACCCCCTTATTCGGACAGGGTTAGAGGGCCCCCTCCCCCGGGGTTGCAATGGACCAGCAGCCCAAAGCCCATCTGTGTGCCTCTGCCCCAAAGCGGTCTCAGGTGGCAACCAACACACCGTTGTTCACTTTGCTGTAGACCCAATCATTGACCAGGTCTATGTCTGCCGCCAGCGCCGGGGGGTAAAGGCATCGGCGGCCTTTGGCGGAGCGACTGAACTGCACGGTGCCCAACATCCGCACGATGTCGCTGCTCTCGTTGGACACGATTGTGCGAGACACCGTGTCCACAAGCAATGGCGCGGTGCAGCGGCCTTTGTACCCGGGGCTCAGGAGGTCATACACCTGCCGAAGGTCCTTGGCCTCAAATATGGGGTCCGGCCGCTCATCGGAGAAGGCCCAGCCACCTGTGGTCAGAGCAGGGCGTTTGAGGGGCCGGGGGGGGGGGGGGGCTTGGGAGCCCATTTTCCAAGCCCCCCCCCATTGGCCTCCCAAGTCTGCCTCCTTACTATGCCTGGGGGGGGGGGGGGTCCTGAGAGGGCGCCCATGGGGGGGGGGGGGGTCCCCAACATACATACCTCAAAGTGAACCCCATGGCGTGCTGATCAATTTAAACATACACAAGTGGGGGGCTTTTGTTTTTCTTCAAAAAACCACCCGTCAGCATCGGGAAAAAGCAAACAAAATTAACTCTTGGACTTGGGAGCCCATTTCCTCAATGCCCCCCCCCCCCCCCACCCACCATCCTAGGGCTCCCGAGCCACCCCCCCTCCCCCAGCAGAGCAAAGCTCTGGTCGCCCAGGGGCTTGGGAGGACCCTTCCCCAGGTCCCTCACGCTCCTCGATCTTGCACCCGCTGCCGTTGAATCATTGGCTGTGGTGCCATGATGCCAGCTAGAAATGACAGCGCTCAGTGGGGATGGCATTGTGTTCCATGAGGGCATGTGTTTGGATTTTTGACCATTCGATTATTCTATTTATCATCTTCTATCTACTTACAATATCACTGTGACTTGCATTATCTTAGAATATCACACCATGAGATAGAAGTTGCAGGATCATGATTGGTGTGGACCACAATCAGGGCATTGGTGGCACACTACTGCACAAACGCCTGTGAGCCCAATTTGCATGCAAAATGCAGACACATGGGAACCTTCCGATTGCAAGGCAGTGGACTTGTTAGATTGGATGATGTATGCATTTAAATAAGCATGTGCATGTGTGCCATGGATGGTGGCAGAGGTGCCGGGATGCTTTATTTCACTGTCCCGAGAGCTCTTGCAGTCAGCTGCCCAGCAGTTCTCACCCCACCAACATCCCCCACTCCCCTGCCCAACACCCTCCCTTCCAACGCTCTCACACGCACCCACAAGCAGCACCTCTCTCTCCACACATTCTCAGGGACGTGGCGTCCACACCCCTCTGACACTCCACTGCCCGGCAGCTCCCTCTCCATGCATCCACGCACTCGCACACACGTAGTCGCCACATTGATTTTCATCCCGGACTGAAAGAGGAAAGCACCGTTATGTCGCGGGTTAGTTATGGCCATGTGCCGCAGTACATCGGAGGATGTTAGACAAACGGACAAGTTCCCGGGCAGCGACCCGCCCCCCCCCCCCCCCTGTGTGACATGCAGTCCATCTGTGGCTTTTTTACGGGCCCTGGACAGTCACCCGTTTACTCTTCACCGCACGATGCAGCGTCGATCTTCTCCTGAGGGTCCGCCAAAGCCGCTGCCTTGACCCCACCATTTCTGTTTCTCCATCGGCGGCGGGTTGTGGTGGTCAAGACATTAAGGATCCATACGGCATTAACCTTCGCTCAGCCCCCCCGGCCGGTGGTGTGGCACCTGTGCTGCGGGCCCCCCGGTGGCGGTCGCGACAATCACCCCCGCCGGTTTGCGCATGCGAAATCTGGCACTCAGCCCCCCCCCCCCCCCCCCCCCGCCCTTCCAGTATTCACGACATGCCCTTTTCTAAGGTAGTCGGCATTGGTACCGAGCTGATTTGGCACTTACACGATTTCACAATCAAACATCATAAAACACGAGGGTGTTTCGTGTTGACCTCCTCAGGCACTCCCCTGCCCAGCACTTCTCTCTCCAAACACTCTCTCACTCCCCCGCAGTGCAATACACAACACGACACAACCCCCCCCCTCCCCCGTCGCAGGAGTGCAGCCAACACAAGTCAAGGCACACGCCTCGCGAGGCTTTGATGGGGTCGTCAAGCATTAGCGATGTCGTCACGTGGCCCTCCTCTTCAAGGCCGCGCAGGGCCGATACCAGCGCCACTCGGTGGCACCACGGGCACGGGTTGCCTGGAAGAGAGAAGGCACCTGGCGGGACCGAAGGGCGCAGGGAACACAGCAGGACGGGAGGCAGGGGGCCGCAAGTGGTAGACCGGGCAGAACTCTCTGCTGTGCACGGCATTGGCACTGCGGGGGCCTTGGGGGGGCATTGGGCCCTCACTCCCTCCCCCTCTCGTGCCTTCACTCCTCGTCCCCCCACCCCCTGCCCACTCCCTGCGCCATACCCCACCAGAGTTGACACTAGACTCTGGCAATCCGATGGCCGCCGGATGCGAGGGCAACTCTGCGCCGGAGGCCGCCGGATGCGATCCCTCCCACTGCCAGAGGCTGCAGGATACGATCCCTCCCGCTGCCGGAGGCCGCCGGATG
The DNA here is from genome assembly GCA_964036045.1 of Eutreptiella sp. 'Long Island Sound 2002'. Taxonomy (NCBI): domain Eukaryota; phylum Euglenozoa; class Euglenophyceae; order Eutreptiales; family Eutreptiaceae; genus Eutreptiella; species Eutreptiella sp. 'Long Island Sound 2002'. Next base: position 5,031,727 of record OZ038388.1, read on the forward strand.
CGATCCCTCCCGCTGCCAGAGGCTGCAGGATGCAGTTGTTGTGGAACTTGCGGATGTGCAGTGTTTGAATGGCGCTCTCCCGGGCTTAGGACAAGGTGGCCCAGCCGCACGCTCCACCGTGACACCCCCGTGCCGGAGGCTGCCGGATGCGACCCAAATCTCAGCCGCAGGCTGCCGGATGCCTGCCGGATGCAGACAAAATCCTTGCCGGAGTCTAGCATCAACTCTGCCCCCCCCCCCCCCCCCCCTCCCTGCTCCCTCGGCACTTCTGCACAGCGGAGGTGCCACCGACCCCTTGCTCCTGTGACATTTGGTGCCACTGCATGCCCCTGCGGGCGCCCCGGTTGCAGTCGGATGTAACAGCGCCTTCCCAGGAACACCCCCTTTGACGATGAGATGACAAACACAAAATCGGACGAAAATGGTCAGCGTTTCCACATCTCAACCCCCGGAAGAGCTGGTGCAGGGTCACACCCTCGTTATCTCTTCTCGCTCCAGTGTTGGTCACAACAGCCCAGAGGCGAGCGGTTCCTGGTGCCTTCGCTGTGCTCTGTGTTTACACTACGGAGTCCAGGCATCACCATGGGAGCCTCCACAAACCCCGGGTCCCCGACCCCATCCCCCTCCCCTCCACCACCACCACCACCACCACCACCACCACCACATGCTCCATCATCACCATCACCCCAACCTCCTCCCCCGATACATCTTCCCCTCCTCTGTGATCTTTTCCTGCTTTCTTGTGGGTGATGCAGCAGCTGCTCTGGGTTCATTGCAGCACCACACGTCTCACCCACCTGACCCTCACGGATATGACATCGCCTACTGGGGGAGGGGGAAGGAGGGGGGACCAACTTATGATGTTACCCCACCATGGCCACATGGGAGGCAGGCACGAACGTGGGAGACGTTCTGTGTCTCCTCCACACAGCTTAGGTCATCCCCCTGTGCCTAGACATACCCCCGGGCCAGGGGGTTATGTCCCGCACTGCTCCTCAGCACCATCCCAGCGAACAGGGACGGGCATCTACGGTTGGGGCGTAGGACTCCCATCCTGTGCAAGGTGCCCCACATCGGTTCACACACCCTGGTCATCCTGCATCACCAGGTCCAGGTTGCTTAGCTTCATCCCACGACCCTGAATTGGGACGGTTGATGGACCGCACTCTGAGTTTCGCGGCCCGGATTCGTGCGGGAGCCCCAAAACCCACCCACCCACCCACCGCAGACCCCACTCCCCCAGCCCACTCCAGCGGTATCCACCTTAGCAAACGTCTGTTTTTGGGAGAACCCCTCATTGTCGGCCGACTCCATTTATTGTCTTCTCTGTTCAATACCCTCCTCAAAGGGAAGATCTAGACAGAAAAATGCAAGGAGAACACTGCTGTCACACCAAGAAGCAAAAATGGGAAATATAACAAGGACGGTTGCGTTGTGCATGACTGGACCCATCTTAGAAACCCCAACGTCGCACACTTAATTTAATACCCTGGGTTTGGCAAATCTTCCTCTCCAACACACCATACACAAATGCAGACATCCCCAACCCCCTCACTTTAAGGCGGGCCTGACCCAAATATCTCACCCGAAAGCATAGCTTCCTATCAAATCCTCAACACTTTCACTAAGCACAGCGTGGGGTAAAAATCCTTGTACATGCCATGGGTCGACCAAAATCATGCCCCTTGACAACAAGGGTGGGGGGGGGGGTCCCCAATGGCTTGGGAGGGAGACTCTGGGTGCAGGGGTCATACTTTTTGTTTCATGCTTTTCTCTCGATTTTATACCCTCCATTGAATTCTGAGCATTTTGAGTCTTCACACAAAATGCAAACCATGCTCTGCCCCCTCACCCCAACACACACAAACACACATGTTGGAGGTGGCAAGAATTCCCGGAGTTTCGTCCACTGGTGCTCAACGTTTTGGCCATCTCCAGGGAGGGGGACGCCACGAAGGCCTGTAAGAGTGCTGGCGGGCGAGAAGTGGTGTTGGCGCCCTGTAAGGACAGCCCACCGAGCTGGCAGTCAATCGACGACTGCATACGGTCAACTGCTGGTCGCAGGCACTTAACCGCCGACTGCCGGCAGTTAACCACTAACCGCTGGCGGTTGATGGCCAATTTTGTGCCCACCAAGCACCGACTGCGGGTGAAGGGCCTATCCTCTTTTCCAGCGACAAACTTCGGATGCATGTATCACTGGATGATTAGCTTGGCGTAGTGCCTAGTTGCCTTCTCCGTGTGAGCGTGAGGATGCGCTGGGTCGAGTGTAAATCAACGGGATTTCTGTGAGCCCAGGGGGAGTACTGGCACCGCGCAGCCCTGCTGTGCGCTGCTTTTGCGGCGAGCACACCCAGACCGCCCTGATGGTTACCCCCACCCAAAATGGCACGCACACGGCGATGGGGCGGATACCCAAGTACACATGATAGCGGCCCGACTCCACCGGATGGGCGGCACTGCCAATCTGTTCCTGAAATCCGTACTTTGGCCTGAGGAGGGGAAAGGGGTGGGTGCAGGGGCTGGGACTGCGAGGGCTGCGGGAAAAGGCATGAGGGGGTGTGAAGGGTGGGAAGTGGGGCACGGAATAGTGGAACATGCAGCGGTGTGTGTAGAGCAGGGACGGGGGGGGGGGGTTGCAGACAGTAATGGGGCAGTGGGGCGGAGAGCGGTCCAGGCTGCGATGTCGAGGGTGGGGTGCTGAGTATTGTGTGCTGAGTGATGTGGGGAGTGGTGTGCGGAGTGTTGCGGAGGGTGTGCGGAGTGAAGCATGGAGTGGGACGGCAGCTGATGCGGGGAGCTGCAGGCATGTCTTGATGCACTCGCGCGTTTGCACTGGGCATGCGCTAGTGCTCTCTCCCCTGAGCCCCCCCCCGAAAATAATTTAGTGACACCCAACATTTAGTACCCCCCAAAAATTAGCAGCCCCTTGCCCTATTCAGTGGTCTGCCACAATCAGTACCCCTTTGAGCCTCCTAGAAGCAAACGGAACATGAACACGTCGAGGGCACACTTTCAGGAAACTGCAGAGGTCACCCGAAGAATGCAGTACGTTGCATCTGCTTCTTCACATCGGAAACACCTGCACAGGCATGGGCTACGACTGCAGCAGATGGGGCATTGATTCCATGCAGCCAACAGAAAAGGAGAACTGAATGACAGGCGAAAATAATATGCAGCAGCCCAAAAATAGTACCCCCCTGGCCTTGTTGAGCCTTCGGCCGAAATCAGTACCCCAGGTTACTAACTTTTTGGGGGGGGGGGGGGGGCGTTGATAGAGCCATGCAACCTTGGCCCCATGGGGGGGGGGGGGGCGTAGCAACGGGCCATACGCCGACTTCCTCCCACTTTCCAGCCAATTTCAGGGGGGGAGGGGGGGGGGGGGGGCAGACCCCAACATATATGGCTTAAAATGACCGCCTCATCGCGCTGATCATTTTCTGGTATGTATGTTGGGAAAAATTTCGCTTGGCCCTCCAGCTCCGAGCCTCCTACGCAACGCTACCCTCTCGCCCAGGACTTTCCATGCCTTCTGCCCGTCACCAAGCCCTCTTGAGTGTGGGGCACGGGATGTGGGTATTGCCAGTCGACTGCCTCCGGCCTCTCGGCTCTGCGCCTGCAAATACCCATCAATACCTCTGGTACGCCCCGGTTTTGTCCTGAGGGGCCAGCTCGGCCATCATGCGCGACCACACAAAGCGCCAGCCCGCCTTGACAGTGCCCACGAACACGCCCTGGGGCACCAGCCCTCCCGCCAACTCCAGCAGGTTGAACCCCTTGTCCACATTCGCAGCACCTGACGGCACACACAATGGGCAGCCACTCAACAGACGGGGTTGTAGAGGCGCATAGATGCTCTGGAAGGGCCGGCGGTGTACGCACCGGATTGTTGTGCACGGGGCCGGGACTATGCATCCTACTGATTGGAGGTGACAATTACCGTGCAACCGCTGGAATTTCGCGGAACACTAATTGTTGCGTTGGACGATTTTAAGAATTTTATTGACGCAGAATCAATTTATTCGTTGAATTCTTTTCCGTGCAGAAGCAGTCGTCCGTGCCCAAAGAATCGAACCTTTCCGCAAATTTGTTTGATATTTTGGATGGCACTGGGCAGGACATGAGACAGGGCCGTGTCAGGCCGAGCGCCCGTGCGATGGGCGCAAAGGAGATGGGCCCCCGACGGAAAACGCGCCTCCCCAAGACTCACGCCACCTGCGGCACATTGCCTCGTGTTTGACATACTCATTACGGGTTCTCTCTGTTGTACTTGGCTTGCAAGAGGGGGGGGGGGGGGGCTCGGCGGATGCAGGGACCTCCACTCACGGGGGGCTCAAATGAGCTGCAAGGGGGTACAGTGCGCTTAGGAGGGGGATGTTGGGAGGGCACAGAGGACACGAGACGGGGGCTGGGGCAGGGGTTCGGGGCCTTTAAAGCCGAGGAAATGTGCCGGTTGGTGCTTCCGGGTGTGCGCACTCGTTCAGGCTTCGGGCATCTGCTGCACTGTGTTTGTCCCCCGACGGCCAGCCCACGCCACGTCCGGCAACAAGAGGTTGGAAGAAACAAGCAGGGGACGACCGCATGTGACGCAGTCGGCGCCCGCAGAGGAGTGGACGCCAGGGGCAGGGATGTATTAGAACGGCCGTGCCTCCCCTCGCCCCTCCTCCCCTTCCAATGTTTGAGGCTGACCATGGTGGGGCGGCCAGGCCCGGTCCTTGTATGCGACCCTCCCCAGCCCCCCCCCCCCCCAGTTTTGACAGATAGCTGGGGGGTGGGTCGCATCAGGACTGGTTGTAGTCGCCCACGCGTGAGGCTGACAGCCGAAATTTTGCTTCGGCGCCTTCGGCCCCAAGAGGATTTAAGCTGAAAGATTTTCGGCCCGCCTTCGGCGGGGACCATAGGGGGACCCTGGGAGAGGAGGGGCGTCCCATCCACACACCCCTTCCTCCCCCCCTTGTAATAGCGTCCAGGACTTGAAAAGGCGAATGCCTCCCCCCCTTGTAATACATCCCTAGTGAAGGGGGCAGCAGCAGCGCATCATGAGCTCTGTGTGTCAGAGCCTTGTGGGGGTTGGGGTGTTGCAGAAAGGTATGGGTCTTGTAGAGCTCTGCGGGTGAGCTCTGTGGGTGGTGCAGAGCTGTGTGGGCGTCACTCTCCCACTGTCACCTGCCAAAATCGTCTCCCCACCTTCCTGCCGGCCCCTCTCGGCCCAGAGGTCTCTGTGCATTTCAGGGAGTACCTCACCCGTGCAAGATGTTGCCTTCCAAGGGTCACTGAGGGGGTTGTGCGCACATCCCTTTCAGAAGGACGACCCACATGCCCAAACCTCGCCCCCGCTTGAAGGATGCCCATGTGGCTGCCCCGAACTCTTATCAGGTACCCCCACATCCCGTGTATAAGCTACGCAAAAGCACCAAATTCACACGGTCCCTGCGCCTACTGTAGCCTGGACAAGGCCGCAGACGCCCAGGTTCAAAACGAGGAGATTCCACGGTGAGCTGGTGCAAGAAAGCGGAATATAACACACAAATATATTCCCAAAACCAGAGCTATGTGGGTTCAAGTGGGCAAACACTCACAACAAATGTGTCCATGGCTCTATGTAGCTGGCAAATTCGTCACCAAACCCATGTCTTATGTGGCTGCACTACATTGGGGACCGAATCAAATTAGGTCCCAAATCAATACGGTCCCTACGCCCGCTGTAGCTTGGGAAAAGCCATAGCTTATACAAAGGGGGTTGGGGGCCCAGGCTAACATGAGAAGAGAGGGGGGGGGGGGGTCTGGGACACAAAAAGTAGTGTACCAAAATGGCCCAATCAGATTTCCCCGTTGTAAAATTTGGCCTGTTCCCCCGATGGTCACTTTGGTCTGGAGTGGGGGAGGGGGACTCCTCCTTCGGTTGTCTCTCCGGAAGAGCAGACCTGCCTTGGGACGTCGTTGTTCATGTGGTGGGACTGCGGGTGGGGGGGGCCATCGGCCCCCAAGCGCTGCTGCTTCCCAGGGTTTCAGGGGGGAGGGTAAAGGTAAAGTACCCGGGCCATCTCCCAGCCCCAGCGTACAATTACCCTCGCAGCGTCCCCTCCGGCGTGCGGGGCCACAGACACCCAAGAGCCTGAGGTGGTGCGACGGGACCGGGAGCCTCTAGTTCAGATGTCAGGTGCATGACCGCTGAAGTACGCGACCTCGTTGCCTTGGGGGGGAGGGGGTGCCAATGGCTCATCTGCTCTCGGAGGCGGCGGGGGAGGGCTCTGTTGGGGGACGGGCAGGCCCACTGTGATGGGCCCTGGGCTGGACATGCAGAAGGGGGTGGTCCTTAGCCTGAGCCATGGCCCCAGACACGCTTGCCCTGGCAGTCCTCAAAACTCGAGACAAGAGGGCGCAGCTTTTGGGGGCATGGCCAGAAGGGCCGACACATTCCAGAAAGCGGCGAACGGTCCGACGAATGTCCCACTTCCCCTATCTACACGTTCATATGGTGGGCCTGGGTGTTGCCACTACCTTCAGGTACGAATGGTGAGGCGTCCCCGACATTGACATGATCCTGAAACATAAATGCAGATCAGAAAATCAATCTGGACCTGAATTGCAAAAACTTTGGCCGCTGGGTAATTGTGACCAGCGCGGTCCTTGGGAGAAAAAAAAGGGTTCCGAAACGGCAGTTTTGCAAAAAGACTGCATGTAGCTCATATATTCAACCATGGCCGGTGGCGATTGGCGGTTGGAGGTTGGTGGCAATTGGCAGCTGGTGGCGGTTGGTGGCGGTTGGTGGTTGGTGATTGGTGGTTGGTAGCGGTTGGCAGTGGTTGGCGGTTGGTCTCTGCTGGCGGCTGGCGGTTGGTGGCGGTTGGCAGTTGGTGGCAGTTAGCGGTTGGTGGTCCCTGGGGGCGGTCCTGAGCAAAAAAAAATTGGGTTCCTGAAGGACCGCCCTCAGTGTGACTGAATAGTGAGACCAGAATAAGCGGAAAAGGTGAAGGGGCCAGTGAAAAACCAGGAGACTGCAGGTCAGGACAAGCGGGCACACCTTCAGGGCCCTCCTTGTGCCCACCGGCCACCATCAGAGCTATACTCTCGGCATGGAACATGCGCCTCTGTGACACGGAAATGTGGAGCCCAGATACACCGGACAGACCGCCAAACAGCTTGTTGCATACTGCCCTTTGAACAGGGGGCATGCCCGCGGACCGGAGTCATGCCCAGAGACCGGGGCATGACCCCACATCCCTTGGGGACATCTGCACTTAAAAGGAGCTCAAGAACGCTGCGCACTGGGGGCAAACTGGGGCAGTGAGTCAGGGGGAAGGGGCATTGAGCGTGAAGTGGGGGCAGCCCAGGAGTCAAGCGTAGCAGGCATGTGATGGTCTGGTGCGAAGCAACACAGCCACGATAGTATTGAGCGGGGTGAAGAGTGAGGAGGGGAGTAGGGGAGGCGGGGAGGCGGGCAGGAGGGAGGCGGGGAGGGACAGAGGGATGCGTCAGACATGATCAGATGGAGCAGGGTCCTACTGAGCCACGAACTGGACGCAGCACGTTCCTACTGAGTTCTGGTTGTGCGGGGGGCGGGTATTACTGAGTGGCCTTTGATACGGGGCTGATTGCTATTGAGGACCAGTTTCCCTGCCAGATGCTAGTGGCATGTTTGGATCCATGCTACCAATAGTGTTGAGAGAGGGGCCCTCTCCCTCCCCTCTACCCCACTCAACTTTTGGATGGACAGGCTGAGCGGTTGGCAGAGGAGGGGTGCTGCAGGCGCGCAGGGGTGGGTTGCCCAGGCGAGCAGTGGGCAATCAGAGCGACTGGCAGAGCTACGCATGGAACAGTGGTCGGATAGTTGGGAGAGTATGGTAAGCGAGTAATGTGCGGGTTCGGTAGTGCAACGCCGCCGCCGCCGCCGCATGCTGAGCTACTTGGTCAGGCGACGGTTTCTGATATAGTTTCTGAGCGTGTTTCTGATATGAGCCAAAGGGGGGGGGGGGGGCAAAATAGACCCATTCGCATGACCGTCTACAGGTGGCAAAGGTCCAACGAAACGCCTGCGCAAGTCATATGGTAAAGGCAAACTAGCGCTACGGCACAACCAGGGGTGGCTGCCTTAGCAGCCGACGTTTGAAGGCAAGAGTAAAGGGATGTGGGGATCATCAGCATGAAGCGGACAAGAAGCAGCACGTGCACCGGAATGGACACATAAAGTCAGTACTGGTTGGCACACTGAATTGCGTAGCGGCGCTTGTGCGTGCTCGTGCTGTACCAGGGGGCACGCCATAAGGTAAGGGGCATAAACAACATGGGGGGGTGGGGGGGTCATTAGGTGTTGGAGACAGTGCGGGTGGTCGACAACGAAAAATATCAGAAGCGATGGTCATGACGGTGTGAAAACAAGACCAAACAACAGTCACACAAACGGGACCTGGGCAAGGGGTCTGCGCACCCTATAACATGCTCTGCTCCAGCCCCAACTCCAAGGCCCTGTGCAAGTAGGGCCAGTGCGAAGTGTGGGCGAAGGAGGGAAACGGGCATGGGCATTGCGACATGGGCTGCGGGTGAAGTGAGGGGAGAGCGTTTGGCAGATGCCGGAGACTCATCGAAACGAAACTTGAGTCTGTCCCTAAAGCCCCAGAGAGTTCCTTGGGAATGGAACGTTGTGCTTTGCCCATCTTTGCTCGCACAGCGCCGCAGGCGACCTCTCGCCTCTCGCCTTGTCCAGACTCCCTTGTGCCCACACCCTCCGACCCATCAGCCGATCATACCTTTGCGGCCACCAACAGCCCCAGCAGTGCAGTCACCGTCCCGGCCACCACGCCTGCCGCCATGCCACCGTAGGATTGCACCGCGGGATCGGCGCCCCCTGCGGTGGTACGAAGGGCAGCAGCCTTGCTCCCCAAGGAATGTGGGGCTTTTGCGATGGGTGGTATCTGAGCTGCACGCGTCGGTCGTTGCAGTGTGTGAGAGCCGGAGTGCAACACCGCTGGCGCCTGCATGACCTGTTGCGAGCGTGCGGACCCCGGGCCTGGGGGCAAGCGGCACATGGTATGGCACAGTCCAGGGCAATGTGGAGGGGTTCTGGGGCACAAGCGCAGGATACAATTGGATTTGGGCACAAAAGACTCCACTAATGCTCAAGTTGTGGTGGGGGCCCTTCCATATTTCGGTCCTGGAATGTCTGGTACATTCCCAAATCGTTCATTCGGAATACCACACACATCCTCATGCTTTGTGGAATCCAATTTGGTGCACAGGCCTAAATCAAAGTTTTAAGTTGCCAACGTTTGCGAGAGCAAACCCAAAACCACCCGAAAATAAAATAAAAAAAAAGTGGTTCCTTTTTTATTGCATTGCTTATTGCATTCATTTTCGTGTTCTTTTTTTTTTTTGCGCTGTTGTGCACGACACAGCCCTTGCTGTGCAGCCGCATAATAACCCTCAACAACAGGGGGTAGGGATGGGGACACATGGGGAGTGTTTTGCCCATTGTGCACCCCACACGCACCTGGCACACTACTTTTGGGCAAGTGTCCTGGTCCGTAGGCCCAAGCGTATCCTCCACAAGACCAGCCCCAAAGGACGCCAGAAAATTGTCATCCCTGCAACCAAGTCAAGTGCAAACCCATCCCTGCAGAGGGCACAGCACAACACCAAACCTGCCAATTCAAGTAGCACAACGCATGTGGTATTCATTGGGCTTCAGAAACAGTTTGACCCCACGATAGCGTGGCTCAATGCATTCAGCACAATGGTTTTCTGTGCTTTCAAGAAGTGTGTAGTGTTCAACAGCACAAAGCAGACACCTTGACCTCGTCTCCATTATTGAATGCGGCAGCCAGTGCATCAGCAGCGGTCCACACATGAGAAACATGTTAGCATGGTCCATAAAGGTGGGGCACCGGACCTGCCTCCGGATGCAAAATTGTGTAAAGTGCAATAAATGTGCATTGACTAATGGAACCCATTCACAGTGCCACGCCAGATGTAGGCATCCAAACGCCTCCATAAGCACGCTGCATCAAGGTCCCCGGAGCAGGGAGGGCTCAAAGCGCGACATAAGCCCTGCAGCATGAGGGTTACGGAAAAGGGAATGACTCAAATGACTACATAAGAGCTGCTTTACTGGGATTCCAAGGCGGGGAAATCATGGATAGTGCTGAGGGCGTTTAGGCGTAGGAGGATACCTGGCACGTGCCCGGGGCGTTCTCTCACACCCAAAGTGTGCCAGTGGGTGCGCCACACGACCAGAATGCGCCCCATTGACTGCCTCAGTTGTCAGATTGCACCATTGGAGGGCTTTAAACGTTCGGAATACCACCAGTGACGGCTGCACGAAACCAGAGGTACAACTTCTTGGATAGGGCGGGGGATTACGATCAGGGTCCAATCCAATTGCGAAAAATTGCCCAAAATTTTCGAAAAATTGCGAAACGACAGAAAATTTCGAAAAATTGCAAACCGCAATCACCCCCCCCCCCCCTGTACTGTTATGATTAATTGTTGGGTCAGGCAAGGCAATGACGAAGGTGAAAGCGGACTTTGTCTCGAACAACCCAACCAGTCCCCATGTAGAACCTGTTGTATCCACGACTGTACCACCCAAGATGGGATGCAACGTCTGCTTTGCAGTGTCAAATGGCCCCGCACGTGCACACCTGCGTTTCGGACGTCGCGACCAGAACTGAGGACACCTCGGTCACAACAAACCCGCCCGCCACCGCCAGCAGGATGATCGGCAGCAGCACCACGAGGAACTGTCCAGCTGCTGCGGCGCCTGAACGAAAGAGCCGCAAGGGAGGAGGCTGTTCTGGTTTCAACGCTACGTCGGGGCTGTACGGCACCCAGGCGGACCTGCATCTGCGCGCTGCCTTCCCCAGTAGGACCTTTGTTCAGAGCAGAGGACGCTGGGATGTGAAATGTCGAATGACAGGAACCGCATTTTGTTGAAGGGGTGCACTGAAACAAAACATGGAGTTGACAATGGCCGGATTACAATTACCCGGGGGGGGGGGGGGGCATTCCGTGTGGGGGAAAATATGAATCTACAAATTCTGACGCGACAAAATCTGTGCCACTTCTTAAAAATGAGCGAACAACTTATGTGTGGTTCCCAATCATGGCTCATGAGAAACAGTGGGTGCTTGCTGTTGTTACCTGCACAAATCCTTAAAACACCGAACAAATTGTGTACAAAATTTTTGTACAGAATTTGAAATGCAGAAATTCTAGCCTGCATAATCCCCCCCCCCTGGTATCTGCGGTGAAGGGTGGGTGTGCCATCAGCTGAGGACCCTCCCCCTGCCTGGGCCTTCCGGAGGTTCCCCGGGCCCAGACCCTGAGCTGCCCGGAAGCAAAAGCAGTGCTGTCGGCGCGGGGTTTGCAGAGAGATGGGGACCAGAACGACATCCAGGGCAGGGCCCTGCTGAACGCAGCCGTACTACAAGAAATGTGTGAAGACACGCAGCTGCCGATTGCCATCTTGGGAGGAATCGGGGGTGAAAGCCTCAGCCACAAACGTGCGGTACGCAAAGGTACTTGGGCTCAGTTGTCGTCAGTCCAAACGGACCCAAAGAAACCAAACCCCATTGAAAACTGGCTATTGAATGGCATGGGCCTCATCATGAGGTGAGCCAAATTACGTGTGGTCAACACAGTGATTCATATGGCTGTCTGTTCGGGTACCGGAAATGCACATGCGAGTGTTGAGTTTGGCTGGTTTCCCGGACCCCTCGTTGTCCTGACGAGACGGGCACAGAATAAATTGAACAACCATCTGACGGGCGGGAGCGCGCAGCCCCGCACTGCGCACTGCGCACTGTGGACGAGAAGGCGGTGATGCCAAACTGCGGTTTCTGTGGAAACCTGGGTTTGTGGCATCTGTTGGCTCGATGATGGACGTACACCAACCCAGCAACACTGCTGACCGGCAGCGTGGAAGACATGAATGTTTGGGACCACGGTGGATGTAACAACTGGAGGGAGACAATGAAATGAACGGGTTTTGATACCAAGCACCGTTTGCCTCTTGAGCCCTTCGGCAATGACCAACTACACTGTGTTCCAGAGCGGCGTGCGTCATGATGCCATGAATGCAGTGAATGGCAGCACAACTTCATGAGCCAGTATCTCATACAAAATCTTTTTGGCAAAATTCAATTCCTCAAAGGCGCAGAGCACTGGCTCCTCCCGGCTCCACAACTTATCGACGTTCTACCCCACTCCCATCCCTCCACAGCAGGCCTTCATGGAACACCGCAGCAAGGAGGCGCGAGGTGCCAGGCAAACCACATCCCCCCCCCCAAATATGGAGACATGTTGAGCACAAGCCTTAAGAGAAGACACGGATAGTCATATTCGTCAATCTACGAACTCCTCTGCACCGGATGCAAGTCTCCCCAACAGGGCCATGGGCCAAGCCCTTTCGAAGGCCATGTTGTGTGACCTAGTTGATGCTGTGTGTGTACACAGAGTGTACACGTATCTTGCATGACCCCTTACCTAGGGCCCTAGGGGCACCTGTCGCGCCTGTCCTTTCTTGATGTGTGCCCCTCAGGGGACTGTCGCCTTACTTACCACCAAAACACCACGGAGGGCAGGGCCCGAGGTGCAAGTTATGTGAGGGTACCTGCTTGCTGCATTTGCCTTGAATGACACTTTCTTGACTTGCTTTTGCTGCCATGGAATCTGCTAACACGATTCCCTATCCCATGACCTCTGGTTCAAGGCCCTATCAGTGGCAGAGGACATGGCTATCTACTTGACCGGATCTCCCTTGCCTTTGAAACAGCTTCATAGTTTGCTGGGCGGGCATGGCTGTGGCAAGACAAGTCATTACCATGTCACATGCATCATATGGGGCTGATCCTATGTAGTTAGGCAACCAGCGTTTGGACTTGATTTTGTTTGTTTGTTTGCAGTGTTTCCGCGAGGTGACTGGTTGCTGTTGCTTGCTGCGGGATGGCCCTTTGGGGCGTCCCTGGGAGTTGGCACCATCTTTATATTTTGTATTTCAACAAAATCCTCATCAGTCGTAGCATAGAGTCCCACGTGCCGGTTCACATCTCAATGAGATGCCCAAGCCACCAAATTGCTGCAAAAGGAATACCATAGCATCGCGCAAGCCGGTGATTTACGTGGGTTTACAACGTTTTTGCGTGCTCATGAAAAACATCGGCATCCTCAGGCTGTTGGCAATCATGTTTTGCAGAAGCTTGTGCCAAATCTTCTGGAAACCATTCGGATTGTAGGTGGGATCATTTTCAACTTGCAACCGTCAGAAAAGACTTCACATTGATGGAACACCAATTGCAGTTAACCAATACGTTTGGTACATGGTACAAATGAGCAAAGGCACGCCCTCAACTGCACCCGTGCAAATCCTTAAAAAAAAACCAAATAAACTAAGCGGAAAATTTTCGCTGCGAATTTGTTCAACAGAAAAAATTCTGTCGCCTGTGTGCCTCCGGGTATTTACAGCGCGTCGAATCCTCAAAGCCCACATCCCCAAACCTGTTACAGTCCTAAAGCACCCTGTGCACTGCACCTTTCATGACCTCGTAGAACCTACAGCACGTGCAGGGTCACAAAGACCGGCAGGTGCTTGCAAGGCTGAGGGCGTGGAGGAATGGCAGGACCTACTCAGTGGAGTGTGGGGCACTGCAGAAGGGCTACAGATGCAAGAGATTGTTGGCAGTGGGCAGGTCATGGGCACCACCAGTGCAGAGCAGGCGTTGATGCAGATTGTGGTGGTCTGGGGTTGTGGCTTGGGTCTTTGGCACAGCACAGCTCATGGGGTGGGGCCGGACGTCGTGGGGTCTGGGAATGGGTTAGGCCAGTGCTTTTTTTTTTTGTGACTCAAATGTCCGCGGAGCGTTCACAAAGTAGGTCAAGGGTCAGCGACAGGCTCGGTTTTGGGTTAAGGCCAAGGGGGGCGGCCTGTTCAAATTCTAGACCCCAACCGGGTGCAAAAACTTTCAGGGGTCTGGAGGGGGGGGGAGGGGGGGGGGGGCGTTGCTTGAGCGGAGGGGGGAGGGGGGGAGGTGGTCCAGGGGGGGGGGGGGGGAGCCCCCCCCCCTGCCGGAATGAACCATATCGACCAATAATTGCAAAAATGCACCACATTGACCCATTCAGTACATACATTTGTCATAATGTCTGAACACAGGTAATCAAATCATCTTTTTGGGTCCATATATTGTGCCCTCACCTAAACACCACCAGGCAACACAAACAGGAAACACAGTGTCATTGTTATCAAATTGTTTCCTGAAAATCAATCAGAGTTCGACTCACCTGAGCTGGACTCAGCAATGTCTTGGCGGTCTTGGCGTGCCATTACGGCTGCTTGTGTTATAAACTCATGCAGAGTTGCCATTGGAGTGTTCAGAAACAGTGTGGAACACGCTTTCTGTGCCACATTATACGCCTCTTGCCTTTTCTTCCCAGTCCATCTATCTTGGAAACGAAAATAGAGGATCGTGTTCACAACGTCGTCGTGTTTTACGCGGGGACACGGTGGGACCGGGGTGCTGAAGAATGCACTTATGGGACGCTACGATATGGTGTCTGCAACAAAGGGAAGAAAGGACACAGTACAGTGACCAAAGAACCCTGCTATAAGTGCGCCGAAGCCGCGGGAGGAAAAAATTGGCCCAAATGAAAAAACGTTCCCAAAACCCTGATTCTCAGGTGAATTAGAGCGGAGGGGGGAGGGGGAGAGGGGGTCCAGGGGAGGGAGGGAGGTGGTCCAAGGGGGAGGTGCCCCCCCCCCGTGCCGGAATGAAAATTAAAGCAACGCCCTGGGGGGGGGGGGGGTTGTCGGTGGGTACCCCAACATACATACCTCAAAATGATCCCCATGACGCGCTGGTCATTTTGCACATACACAACTAAGGATGAAAAGAATTTTCAGAGAAAAGATTTGCCCATCAGCTCAGGCTCCCATCAGCCAAGGTCAGACCCGGAGGTCAGGTCGGGGGTCAAAATTTGTTTTGAGCTTTTCACCCATTTTTGAATTCTCCACAAGATTCTGAGTATTTTGAGTATAGAAACATAGGGTCAAAACACCCCCCCTCGGGAGGGCAAAAAAAAAAATTTCAGCACCTTTGGCACCGACACTTTCCCCCAAAATCTCAAATTCTATTGCCTTTGGCAGTGCACCTCGAAGAGAGGCCAACAGTCAGCCAATCAGTCAGTTAGCGAGGCCATCAGTCAGTCAGACAGAAACACACAGTTTGGGTTTTTTGTCAGTGGCAGCGTTGGCTCCAAGCAGTGGGGACGACAACTGGTCTCAGGGTAAGCAATGGCCAAATGGTAATGCAGCCGGCTGCAGACTTTTTGGTCGGCGGTTCGAACCCCAGTCGGGCGAACGCGGCGGGGGCGGCGCCGACGACAGTTGACTTGACTGGTCATGATTCAAACTGCCGACTTGACCTCTGCGGCCGGCTGCGTTACCATTCAACCAGGGTTTGATGTAACAGCAATGTGCTTCCCCATTGCTTGGATCCACCCCCCCCCCACCCCCCGTTCAAAAAAGTGATATCCGAGGCCTCGGAATCAAAAAATCCATTGGGGGATTGTCTTATTGGGCAAAATAATGCTTTTACAAGGGGTTGGACATCAAATATCACATCTTGGGGTATGCTACTCAAATGACCCCAAAAAAGGGGGGTATACGACGCCCGCGCCTGCGCTTGATCTAACAACCTCTCTTCGAGGTGATTGGAGAAAGACGGGTTCAAAAACTTTGAGTGGTTTGGAGGGGGAAGGGGGGGGAGGGGGGGGGGATCTGGAATTCGAACAGGCCGCCCCCCTAGGTTAAGGCCAGGGTGCGGTGCCCCCCTCCCCCCTCTGACCGTAGAACGGGTGCATACGTCCTCACGGGCCTCCCAAGGTGGACACTCCAATCCAGTTAAACCGATGGCATCGCCCGGGTCCTCCAAAGGGACCTCCATCTCCTGCACATTGTTGGGGACCTTTACTGTGGGGCCTGCAGTCACTCTGATCCTTTTGGGGGGCAGCCATGCCTCTGCCTCGCTGGGCCATTTCGGGTGTCAGGGCAAGGCACAGCTCGGGGGTTTGAGTGGTGGGGCCAGTGCATCTGCATAGCGGTGGGTAGGGTACTGGGGGGAGAGAACGTGGTCCGATGGGTGTTGTGACCGCAGCCGACACCACAAAGTACATTAGCAGTGAGTCAGTGTGGACGGTTTTCAAACGGTACGTTGTGGACTTCTGATGATAATTCCAAAACCTGGACCCTCCACCCCCAACTGCAACGGCAGTCCATGTTGCACCCGAATATTGCAGCCGGGAGCATCTACCCCCCGTGTGACATTCCGTCGGGTTGTTGTTTCTTTACGGGGCCCTGGACAGTCACCCGTTCTTCCCTTCGCATGTTGCGTCGGGTCGCTGCGTTCTGTCGGCCGCTGCGGCCGGTGCTCCTCCCCCCCCCCTGATACCGAGGCCTTGTGCCACCCACCCCCGCCCCCTTGCATGACCTCGCAGGGCACTGCAGGACGTTGCCGCTCCCCACCGAGCCTGGCAGTATCTTGCAGTGCCTTGCAGCGCCTTCGGCCTACCCTCCCCTGCGGTGATGGATCAGCGACTGCTCGTGCCACGAGGGTGTCCAGAGGGGACAGTAAGTCCCGACGCAGAGGAAGCACAACGAACTTTGTGGAGGGTGGTCATCGGGACACACTCCGATGCAGCGCGTTGGACTCGCAGAGGGTCGGTCAAACACCGCCCTCGTAGGGCTTCATGGAGCCCCACCGCTGCCCCACGCTCACTTTGACGGACAGGCCGATGCGGAGCTGCATGGCATTGTTCATGATGGAGCGCAGGCGCGGCACGTACTCTGCCAAGCAGTCGTCCGCGATGATGAAAAGCAACTCATCGTGCACCTGCGCGACCATCCGGATGCCGCCCGGCGGCAGTTGCGCGCACCACCGGTCGACGCCGATCATCGCCAGTTTGATGACGTCCGCCGCGCTCCCCTGCACGACCGTGTTCACCGCCTGGCGCTCCGCATAACTGCGCGCGGCCGCGTTGGCGTGGTCGATGTTGGGCAGCCGGCGGATCCGGTTCAGAATCGTGCGGACCAACTTCTGCGCGCGGCACGACTTCACGACGGTCTGGCAGAAGGCCGTGGACACCGCGAAGCTGCGCTTGAAGGTGCTCGTGAGCTGGGCCGCCTCCTGCACGCTCAGGGCCGTGATGTTGGACAGGGCCGCGGGGGCCATGCCGTACAACAGGCCGTACGTCACGCGCTTGGCGTGCTCGCGCTGCTCGGGGGTCACCGCCGTCGGGGGGCAGCTGTGGAGCACCGCCGCGATGCACGTGTGCACGTCGTGCGGCTGCCCGAACGCCCGGATGAGCTGCGCGTCGCCGGACAGGTGCGCCAGCATCCGCAGCTCCATCTGCTCGTAGTCGAACGCCACGAGCCGGTGCCCGGCCGGGGCGAAGAGCGCGTCCCGGACGTTCACGACGGAGCACAGCGGCGCGTGGGCGGGCTCCGCGCCGTCGGCCTCCGTGGACGGGCCGGGAGGGTCGCGCGCGCAGGGCCTGGGCTCATGAAGGCCGGGCCCGGGCTGCAGGCCGACCTGAACAGCGCTGTCAGTGAGGACGTGCGGATTGGGAACGGGTTGCAGACCCGGGGAAGGGCCGGGCGGGTCGGCGGCCCAGTCCCCCGCCCCCTGCACCTCCATGGGCTGCTTGGGCAGGTTCTGCACGTTGGGCTCCACGGACGACAGCCGCCCCGTGCCCGTCGACGTCTGCAGGAACGCGGAGTGCAGCGCCGCGCCGTCGGAATCCTGGTACGCCTGCGCCGGCAGCCCCCGCACGTACGTGCCGAGCATCTTGCTGAACCGCCGGTACTCCACGATGAGCGCCGGCAGCGGGTGGTGGGCGTACAGCAGCTTCAGCACCTCCTCGCCGGTGGTGGGGCTGAGCGCGCGCGGCAGGTGCCGGTGCAGCTTGAGGCGGTCGAACAGCACCGCGGCGCACTCTTTGTGGGAGAGGAGGTTGAAGCGGTCGCCGACGCACCGCGTCACCCGCCGCGACACCGCGACCAGGCGCCGCTCCAGCGCGGCGGCCGACGCCGCGAACGCCTCCGTGTCGAGGGGGCAGCCGTGCGCCGTCATCGTGCAGAGGATCGCCCCCACTTTGGCCTCCACGTCGAGGAACGGCTGCAGCACGTGGGCGTCGTCCATGCGGCATCGGAGCCGCGTCCACAGCTGCCGCGTCTGCCGCATGCGCCCCTGCAAGCGGCCGACCTCGTCGGACGGCCCCAGCGCCGCGGGGGCCTCGCAGTACCGGGCGTACAGCTCGTCGAAGGACGGGCACGCGTCGGCGGACTCCAGCATCCACCCGGCGGTCCGGAGGTCGTACACGCTCTCGCTGCCGCAGCCGCCGTACCGGCAGGCGAGGGGCAGGAGCAGCGCCGCCCCGTCGAAGACCAGCTTCGGCGCCGCGGTGGCGGTCATCAGGTGCCGCAGGTCGTCCCAGCTCTCCTCTGCGGAGAGGTCCAGCAGGTAGAACTCGCCGTGCAGCAGGAGGCAGGCCGCCGCGAGCGCGTCGACGGCGGACCGCCGGAAGTCCGACCCCGGCCTCGGCCGGTGGCCGGGCGCGTCGTAGTTGGTGTGGGGCGCGCCGCGGAACAGCGCGGCCACGCACAGGGGCTCGGGGGCCTCCTCCCCCGGCGGCAGGAGGTGCAGGAAGTCCTCGAAGGCCACGGAGCGGAGGCACGCCGTGGGGCACGCGCCGGCGCCCACTTGGGTCCAGGTGCGCCAGTGCGCGGCGCGCAGGTCCAGCCACGGGTCCGGCGGGGGCTTGGCGCGGCCGCGCCGGGGGCTCCGCGGCCGCCTTCGCGGGTTTGGACGCGCGGTCCTGCGCGCCGAGGCTGCGGCGCTTCGCCGGGGCCGCGGGCCGGGGGCGCTTTGCCGGGGGGTCGGTCTCGGGGAACCGGACGCGCGCGCGGCCGCGGTGCTGGACGCGGCCGCATCGGCATCGAGGGGCTGCCCCATGGGATTGGAGGGCTGTGCAACGGCAGCGCTGGCCTCCACAGGCACCAGCGGGACCAGACCGTGACCCTGGGGGCCGGGATGGGCCTGAGGGGAGGGCGCTCCGGGGGCAAACTCTGGGCAGTTACAAAGCGGTTGGGGCGCGCTGTGGAATCGGTTGGGGGGCCGGCGCGTGCGGGTTCACAGGCGGGGCGGGGGCGGTGTTGGGGTACGGACGTGCCTTCGGGTGGAGCGGTAGGAGGAGCGCTGGGAGGGGCGTGGGGCAGCCCCGTCCCCTCCAGCAACGCCCTGCCCGGCGGCGCAGTGCCACGAGAGTCGGCGGAGACGGAGGCCGCAGCGTGCGGCGTGTTCGGGAAGGCGCCAGACAAACGGGGAGGCCCAGGGCTCAGGCCGCGGTCAGGCCCCGCATTGCGGTCGGAGCTGGCGGCAGCGTTCGGGTCGCGGTCGTGGCCGGACGGGCGGTGCCGTTCCAAGTCCAGCGCAGGGGGCGGGCCGCGCTGCAGTGCGGCGTCGAGGACAGTGGCGGTGGCACCGCAACGCGAGGCAGCCTCGTCGGCCCGCAGGACGCGGGACGGGTCCACGGGGACGGCGTGCGGTGCGGCACGGGGGCCCTCAGCCCCCGGAACGGCCCCAGAGATCCGCGTTGCGTCGGGAGGTGGTGCCTCGGGCCTGGCCTGCAGCCCCGAACGGGAAACCGGGGGACCGTGAGGGGCCGTCGCCCTGGGGCCCGCAGTGGGACGCAGCTTCGGGTCAAGGGCGGCGGACGGGGAGGGCGGATGGCCGGCGGTACAGACCCGCGGAGCGGATGCCGCGCGCGCGCCGGACGCGGGGGCGCCGGGCGTGGCACGGCCCTCGGGCTGCAGCAGACTGAAGGCGGTGGCGGCGCGCGACGTACCGTGGGCAGGGCGCGGCGCGGGGGTGTGCGCGGGAGCAGCGGCGGCACCGCCGCTCGCCGCCCGGGACGTGTTCGGCAGCGGCACCTCGGGCGCCGCCGCGGCCGGGGAGGCCGGCACGGGGACCGGCTGCGCTCCGCCGGCGGCCCGCCGCTTGCGCCACTGGCCGGCCTCCGCGGCGTCGGCGCCGTCCTCCTCCTCCCGCGCGCGGCGCTTCTTGAGGATCTGCGCCGCCACGATGGACACCTGCTTGGCGTCGGGGGCGGCGCCGCCCTTCTCCAGGGCCTTCTTGTTCAGCAGCGACTTGGCCACGATGGAGGCGCTCTGCTGCTCGTTCTTGGCGCGGCAGTACTCGTCCCGCTTCGCGCTCAGCCGGCGGTCGCGCTGGCAGCTCTCGTACTGCTCGATGCGCTGCAGCATTGACAGGGCGAAGGTGGACTTGGGCTTGGGAGGCTCTGGGGCCGAGGGAGAGCCGGGGCCGACGGCGCGCGCGGCCGGGGGGGCCGTCTCGGCCGGAGGGCGATGGGCGGGCCCCCCGGGAGCCTTGCTGTCGTGCGACCATGCGGGCGGGCCGTGGGGGTTTGGTGCGCCCGCCGGCACAGGGGGGGCGCGGTACTTGGGGGCACGCCCGGCAATCAGGCCGTACATGTCCACCACCTCCCTCTTGGCCACGTGCGTGCGGTTCGACAGGTCGTCCAGCGCGATGGCGAACTTGCGGCCCCGGGAGAGCGGCTTCGGGGGATCCCGCTCACCGCGGGTCGGGGGCTCTGCCGCACCGCGAAGCCCCGCGCTTGAGGTGCTGGTGGCGGCATGGGCCCCTCCTGCGATGCTGGTCGCAGAGGTCCCGATGTGGAGGTCATGAGGGATGGCGGGCGTGCCAGACGTCGGCGTTCGTGGCTGCGGCCCTTCCGCTTTGGGGGGTCTGGTGGCGGTTGCGGTACCTGCCGCGGGGTCTGGGTTGAGTTTATGGATCAGCCCCGGGGGGTGTGCAGCGGGACACCCGTCGGGAACGAGTGCTCTGGGGTGAGGAGCGGAAGGCTCGCCGGGTGCCGAGCGACTTGGGCACTCACTCTTTACACAAGGGCGAGGGGCTGCAAGAGACGCGGCTGCACCGGACGTTGCAAACAAAGCAAATCGGTTCTGTTGTCGGGCACCGTGCATTCCGGCCGTCAAACGAAAAATAGAGGGACCATGTTCCTGAAAAGACATTGGCACACAAGAACCCTTTCAATGACGTGTGCCACTGGGCGTAACGATGGGGCGTTCCGATGTCTGCGAGTCAGAGGAGGTAGCACAGTGTCAACCCCCCCCACCCGCAGGAGATTGTACAAACGAGCAACCCCCGCCCCCCCGGAAGAGTGGTCCACCGTATGCAACTGCTCCCCAACACCCTTTGGGGGACGTGCCCCAAACAAAGGGAGGGTTCCTTCCACCCTCCGAGGCCACCTCCATGGCATGCAGCCCACATGCAGCACAGAACAAGGACATGGCATTCCAACGACCACCACCACCGTCTTGATGCCCAGCCCGGCAATGCAAAAGGCCAAAGGTGGGGGCAGGGGCAGTGGCAGAGTCCTCACCAGCTGCATGGGCTGTGTGCCCCAGCTGAACCACTCGCCAAGCCCAAACCACTTGCCAAACCGCCGTGCCGTCTCTTGCAAGGCCTTCTGCCAAAGCTGCAGCCAAACCCACGAAGGTCCAGCAACGCCTGCAGCCACGCCTGCAGTGGAGCCATCTGCTCTTGGCCGGGGAACTGGGGCGGCAATGGCTGATCGCCCTCTGGCTTTCCCCTCCACATCCGTGCAAACGCTGCAGGCGAGGGGCCGAGGGCACTGTGGCTGGCCTCTGCTGTGCCCAGCTGCCGTGTTGCCTTGTGGGCACTGGGCCTGGCCGCTTGCCAGCGATCGGCAGACCTCTGAGTCGTGTGCCTATCCGTATTGCACTTGCCAAACAGCTCTGTGTCCGGCCTCTGCCAAGGCGGAGGGGCCGCATCCCTTCGTTCACTGGCCACTGCTTGGCATGAGGGGAGCCCATTTGAGGACTTGGCACGCTCCTGCTACCCCCCCCCCCCCCCGCCCCTGCGCTGGTGTATGAAGCCATATGCAAGCCCCTACAGCCGCAGCATGCCACAGCACTAGATTGTGCTTCTATTGAGCCAGCGCAGTCCCATGGGGTCCCCGCAGTTGATGCCATGTCGCATGTTGGCCGGATGGATTGTGCAAAGGGTACCGGGGGGGGGGGGGGATTCGGTGCGGCGGAAAATATTACAAATTCGGGCGCGACAAAACCTGTGCCACTTCTTAAAAATGAGCGAACAAATTATGTGTGGTTCCCAATGATTGCTCATGAGAAACAGTGGGCGCTTGCTGTTATTACCTGCACAAATCCTTAAAAGCACCGAACAAATGGCTAACAAAATTTTTGTAATGCAGAAATTCTAGCTTGTATAATCACCCCCCCCCCCCGGTAGGGAGTGCACATCCAATTCTCGGTAGCCTGCAGCTGTCTCATGCGTCGAACTGAGTTCTCTCACAATTTACCGATGCAAGGGTACGCACAGCGCCCTGCGGACCAGAGGTGCAAGGGAATTGACCTCAACCCTACATTAGAAGAGAGGAGGGGGGGAGGGGGTTGCCCAGGTGCAGCCCCCAACACCGACACCTCCCAAACATTTTGGCGCCCTGAAGAGGGGGGGGGGGGGGCAAAAACCACCATGTGCTGAGCGCCACTGCAGGGTCGGCAATATTTACACACATCCACCCCCTACTGGCACCCCCTAGTCTTTCCACAACGGCATCCGACAGCATAGCATAGTGCAGCAGGTTGGCAACACCAAATATAAATCCCTCGCCACCTCATTCAGAATGTGCCAACGGGGAGGGGTTTGGCACTTTCTGGGCAGTTTTGTGAGTTTGGGAGTTGTGGCGGGATGACCCCCCCCACGCCTATTTTTAGGGTGGGGAATTCATTGCTGAAGGTTTCCGATCATGAGGTGACAACAAATTTAACAACCTCTGGTTTTGGTTGAAATTTTGGCCATTTTCGGCTGTCAGACTGCTGGCAGGGGAAGAAAACCCCAAATCGTCAACCATCACGGCCACTTTTCGAAAAAATATGGTTCCGGACCCCACCCCTAACCCATACATCTCAGAAAAACCCCTTTCAAGGGCTTTCCAAATATACCCCACAAACCCGCACCTCCAGGACACTCAGTGGACACAAAGAGGCAACAATGGCACCGACCCCTGAAAACCCTCCATGTTGGCACAATCTCTACCGATGCCGAGAGAAATACATACTGTCCCAAGTGCAACCTTTCGGATCATCTCAGAATCATCTCCACTGGGCAATGTTTATAAAGGGGGGGGGGGTTGGACAAAACCCACCCACCCGACTTTGGACCCCAGACCCCCCCCCCCGCCTCTTACAATTCTGTGGGGAGCATTTTTTTGTCAGGACAACCGAAGCCAAGGCGCTCTCCCGGGTTATGCATCCCAGCCCCAAAAGGTGTGACACATACCAAAAAGAAAATCATCAATATGCAAGTCACCCATTGATGCTGCCGTACACTTCCTCCCATTGCTTGTGCTGCTCACTCTTTAGGTGCTCCCTTTTGGCCTGTTCAGAGGATCCAACGAATACCCCACAACCACAAAGAGATTTTGGCATGGTGCTTGCACAACGACAAAGCGGAAGGGGGCACCAGCAAACAGCTAGACAGAGCTCATGTGACCAAAGAAAGAAGGGGTGGCAGGAGCCCAACCCAAGAAACCCTAGAGGGGGTCCAGGGCTTTACACCCACCCACCCGGCTGGAGACCCACCCACCTAGACCCCCCCCCCCCTAGTGCAACTTGGCTCTTATAAACATTGGTGAAAAATGTAAGTTGTGTACCAAAAAATCGTCTAGTCGTGTATTTTTTTTTCCGCAGTAAATGCTTGCAAGTTCTTTTGGCGTAAACCTGAACCAATGCGCGGAAAATTTGGTGCGCGGAAAATGTCCGTGACCCCAATCACGCGGAAATTTTCCGTGACCCTAAACGCGCGCAAAATGTCCATGACCCCAAACGCGCGGAAAATGTCTGTGACCCCAAACGCGCCGAAAATGTCCATGATCACAAACGCACGGAAAATGTCCGTGACTCCACACGCACGGAAAATGTCCTTCACCCCAAGTGTGCAGACAATGTCCGTGACCCCAAACGTGCGGGAACCGCCCGTGATCATAGACATGCGGAAAATCTCCGCGACCCCAAACGCGCGGAAAATGCCCGTGACCCCAAATGCGCGGAAAATGTCCGTGACCGCACAAGCACGGCAAATGTGCGTGACCCCAAGCGCGCGGAAAATGTCTGTGATCCCAAACACTCCCAAAATGACCGTGACCCCAAACGCGCGAAAAAGTCACTGACCCCAAACGCACGGAAAATGTCCGTGACGCCAAACACGCGGAAAATGTCCGTGACCCCAAAAGCGTGGAAAGTGTTTGTGACTCCAAACACGCAGGAACCGCCCGTGACCATAAACGCGCGGAAAATGTCCGCGACCCCAAACTCGCGGAAAATGCCCGTGGCCCCAAACGCTTGGAAAATGTCCGTAATGCCAAACACACGGAAAATGTCCGTGACCCCAACCGCTCGGAAAATGTTCGTGACCCCACAAGCGCGCACAAAATGTCCCTGACCCCAAAGACACCGACAATGTCCATGACCCCAAACGCGTGGAAAATCTCCGTGACCCCAAGCGTGCGGAACATGTCTGTGACCCCAAACGCGCGGAAAATGCTTTTGACCCCAAACACGCAGAAAATGTCTGTGACCCCCAACGCGCAGAAAATGTCTATGACCCCAACCGCGCGGCAAATGCCCGTGACCCCAAACCTGCGGAAAATGTCCGTGACCCCAAACGCGCAGAAAATGTCTTTGACCCCAAATGCACCGAAAAGGTCCGTGACCCCACAAACGTGGAAAATGTCCGTAATCCCAAAGGTGCGGAAAATGTCCTTGCCTCCACACGCGCGGAAATTGTCTGTGACTCCAGACCCGCGGAAAATGTCCGTGACCCCAAGCCCCGAACATGTCCCTAACCCCAAGCGTGCGGATAATGTCTGGGACCCACAACACGCGGAAAATGTCCGTGAGCCCATATGCGCGGAAAATCTCCGTAACCCCAAGCGCGGAAAATGTCCGTGACCCCAAACGTGCGGAAAGTGTTTGTGTCCCCAAACACGCGGAAAGTGTCCGTGACCCCAAACGCGCCGAAAATGTCCGTGACCCGAAAGGCGCGTAAAATGTCCCTAACCCCAACCGCGCGGAAAATGTCCGTGACCCCAAAAGCGTGGAAAATCTCCGTGACCCCAAGAGCGCGGAAAACGTCTCTGACCCCAAACACTCCGAAATGTCCGTGACCCCAAACATGCGGAAAACTGTCCATGACCCCAAACATGCGGAAAACTGTCCGTGACCCCAAACGCGCGGAAAGTGTCCGTGACCCCAAACACACCGAAAATGTCCGTGACCCCAAAGGTGCGTAAAATGTCCCTAATCCCAACCGCGCGGAAAATGTCCGTGTCCCCAAGCGCGCGGAAACTGTCCATGACCCCAAACGCGCGAAAAATGTCCGTGTGCCCAAACACTCGGAAAATGTCCGTGACCCATGTGAAACTATGTATCCTGGCCGACTCCCAACTAATTGGTATCCACACATAGTACTATGTGCTTTGTGGACTCGGCATCCCATCGTTAAGGTTGCTATGGGGTGCCGTGCGGAACCGGCAGCTGTAAATATTGCGCATGTATTGCGAAAATTGCATTTCTTTCAATTTGTTTAATTTTTTTCATAATTTACACGACTTACCGCAAAAAAAAAATTACATGCATTTACCGCAAAAAAAGTTCATTTTTTGCGCGGAACCAAACCTGAACCTAGTAAATTGTTACCTAGCGAAAAAAATGTTTTGAAAAAATTTTTACTAGGTTTTACTACAGACCCTATCAGGCCCAAAGGGCGTCCACCTTGATGGCGGCGCAGCTAGCGGCTGCGTTTTCAACCCACTAGGGCACTCCTCTTCCACCCGGTAGGCGGAAGAAGAGTACGGTCGCCCGGGGGGGGGGGGGGGGGTTGCAAGGGTATTTCAAGGCAAACTGTGGTACCCTCCCTTTCTCCTTTGGCTCCCTGAAATTTCGGAGTGACTGTGATAGTCGCAAAACTTTGGGGCGATGGTTTTGTAACTCCTTTGACAGCCAACGCAAAAACTGCATCCTTGCCTCGAAAGCTCTGCGTCAGAACGCAGGTTTCAGACATGCTGGCATTGTTGGGCTTGAAACCTGTGAGATATCGGCACCAGAATGCACGGGTTACAGGCTCTGTCGTTATCGACCCTGTCCTAGGTTCCTGCTTTTCCTGAGCTTTCGCCTCTTACGCTGCCGCCTGGTGCCGCTCACATCTGTGCTGAAGGACAGTGTTTCCGCTGCAGACAGGCGGGGAACCGGGGACGTTTTGGGGGGCTGGTACTTCCCGTTAATTGCACAATGTTGTCGGTACCGTCGTCCATGACGGTAGGATTGGGCTTCAAGAAGGCATCCAATGTGGACAGCAAGCAGCGCTTGCGGTTCACATTTGCCACCACAATGGGCTGTGTGGGTTGTGCCGGTGTTTGGGGTTTAGCGATGGGGGTAATGTCCGGCGACTCTGGAGACTTGGGTGATGCAAGTGCGACGGTCTCGAGCCTTGAGAGTTGAGCGCTCTCATGATCCACATGAGTGACCCCACCAGGGCATATGTGGCAAAATTATGGCCCAATTCGGGAAGGCCCCACAACATTGGCCAACACATGTGCACCAAGTGTGCGTGAGTGGTACCATAAATGGTCACCGGGAGAAAACATCTTGGGTATGAAAAAACACCAAGACACCCTGCACACCGCCTTTGGAGAGAATAGAAAAGACACAAGTGACTGATTTGAACTGATGGGAAAGCCATGCAAGGACGTGTGTGTGTGTGTGTGTGTGTGTGTGTGTGTGTGTGTGTGTGTGTGTGTGTGTGTGTGTGTGTGTGTGTGTGACAAATGGGCAACACAAACCACGGTAATAGATATTGCCTAGCAAAACAGTGAAATGATGGTCTCCCGGGGGGGGGGGGGTTTGCAAGGGTGGTGATTGCAAGGGGGGGGGGGGTAACGGGATTTTGTTTTTCTATCGATGTGCGTGTGTTTTGCCCCACCCTTTGGCCTTTCGGTGCAATGCAAAACGCCTGAGTGCTCATTCGGAATTTAGTTGCTGTGTGGTGGAAACAGCAGAATGTAGCCTTGGTTTGCCCCTCCCTTTACCTACCATGCCCTGTGTCAAGATGTGTTGCGTGTATTTTTTTGTGTTTTCAGCATTTCAGCATGTTTCATTACTTTTTCTTCATTTTCTTTGGATTTCAGCCACTTTCCCCGGTAATGTCCCTTGGTATGTGTGTGTTATCTTTTCTTTTTTGTTGTTGGTAGCGTGCAGACACTGGCCGTCAACGCCTCAAGAGCCACCCCGGAAACTGCAACGATTCGGGACAAGGTCTGACCCCTTCAATGGTCACAGTGCGATGTACAAATGGCACCCTTGGAGGGCCCTGGAAATGTCCTGCAGGTGCTCAACAGCAGGTATCTGAGTGCCCAGGCATAGTGAGTGTGTCCATGCCCTCCCGTACGGCCAGGCATAGCCCTCCTTCTCCCCCTCCCTGCCTCCAGCCGCAAGGCTGGGGTAGGCAGAGGGCTGCCTTAATGCCAAAACGCCCCCACCCCACCACACACACGCACCGCTGCATGTGCAGTGGGGGAGGCCCCCCATCTGCAGGCATGTCAGGTCAGGTCAAGTCAGGTTAGGTTAGGTTAGGTCAGATTGGGTCGGGTTGGGGCGGGTTGGGGCGGGTCAGGTAGATCAGGCCATGGCTGTGGGGTCCACCCCACCACACCCACATGCGCAGGCTCGCACTCCGCACCAGAACCCACTGGGCACTGCTCTCTGCCACCGTCCGCTGTGTCTGACCCGGTTTTGTTGCCAGCAGTTGGCCCCGGGATCTCGGAACATGGACTTGTCATCCGACAGCAGTGGACTACGGATCGGTGATGAGCCTGATTTGCATCAGAACTGGGGCCAGTGCGCGTCTGGTGTTCCTGCCAGAGCGCAACGCGGTGGCCCTGGACACGCGGCCGGTTTGGTTGCGATGGGTGAGCGCCCGAACAGAGGGGGCGGAGGCCTGCGTGTTCTTGTGCGACATGCTCGCCCACTGTTCCCCCCTCTTCCTGCCGGCTCGAGGGGTGCCCCACACACACACACCCTCAGGGGCACGCCCACAGGGATCAGGACTGGACACACACAGAGGCACGCCCGAGGCCCCTTTCCGCTCAGCGCTTGGTGCTCCATGTGTGAAGATGGCCTGAGTTCTCACACACCACGAGCGCAGTGTAGGGGCACCGCCTTGGCTGTCTGGGCTGGTGGGCGGGTCACGCAGGACGGCCGTCTGGGAGGGCGCCGGGGCCATGCGGGGGCCCGTTGCGCAACACTTGTAGCGCCGTCGGTGTTTGTTTTGCGCAGCTTTGATGCGCCTGATGAGCCCTGGCCACGGCCGAGGGCATGTGCAGACATCCGATTGCGGGTGGCGGACCGTCCGGAACACAGTTGCCCCGCGGCCCCTCTCTCCCGCACTGTCCGCCCGGACTTCTGAGCCGACCATCGGCTCCATTTGTGTGGCCTGTTCTTCGTGGTCAGCGGTGGTATTGGGTCATTGCGGGGTCCTGCCGGGGCTGGAATGGCGATAGATGGCAGCTCAGGCTAACGTTGGAAGAGAAGAGGGGGTGGGGGGGGTCTGGGACCCAAAAGTTTGTGTACCAAAAATGGCCGATCGGATTTTTCCTCTTGTAAATTTCGTTTTTTCCCACGATGGTCACTTTGGTGTGGGGGGGGGGGGGGTCCTCATGTGGTTGTATGTATGTAAGGCTGTTATAGCTGCTGTGAGACCCTACCCCATACACGGCCACCGAGGCAAAGGCCCGGTGCCCATGCATCAGAAGGAGGGGAGGTACCCCACACCCCCTCCAGGGCGCCCAGCCTGCGCCCAGCCACTGTCTCCCTGACGGCAAATGCCAGCTGCAATGGCATTTGTAACCGACAGCAACCGCCCCCAACCGCTTTGGCAACCTCCTCCAACCGCCTGCCTAACCGCCTCCAGGGCCACCTCTGAGGTCCCTTCTAATGCATCCCTGGGAGGGGGAAGGGGGGAGGGCACCACAGGCCAAACGATGGGACAAGTGCAGGGTGAGGCAAAGCAGGTTAGGGATGGAGCAAGGGAATGGCGGGAAAAGGATAGGGCCGATACGACCGTTTGGTTGAATTTGCGGAGGATTGGGTCAGACTGAAATTGGGACCGCCAACAGTTGGAGGCGGGCGGTTTGTGTCAACACCGTCCGCGTCGCCCCTGACATCTCCATCCAGGGGGGGAGGGCAGCAGTCCGGTGTGCCGCGTGGTGCTGCACTGTCCCACGCGGGGGTGTGCCGTGCAGATCCGGCCCTGCCGCGGTGTGCACTGTGCGGTCCTGCCAACCGCCCGGATCTCTCGGGGGCCATTGAGACACCGGAGGCCAGACCCGCTGCCACTGTACGCGCACGGGCACAGCGCGCTGCTTCGTCTACCGGTTCGGGTACGACACACGCCTGGTCCCTTGGCTCGGGGCAGGGAAACGCTTGAAGGGGGGGGGGGGGTACCCCCTGTCCCCAAAGACTCCGGCCCTGACTCTACCCCAAAGCAATTCCCATACCCCAACACCAGACCCAACCGCATTTCAACCGCAAGTAACCGCCCCCCAACTGCTTTCACCGTCCCCTGACTGCTCTGTAGCTGCTCTGGAATTGTCCCCGTAGCCCCCCTTCCCTTCAAGCAAATCCCTGGATCGGGGGGGGGGGTGCCAGAAAGGCTCCGGGGGTGGCACAACGCCTCGTGGGGGGGGGGGGTTGGCACAACGCCTCGTGGGGGGGGGGGGGTGAATCCTGAACACGACCTCCGGATCGTTCCGTTGGGCATACCCAAGCGGCCCCGCACACCCCCCCGGGCCACCGCACGGGGACACCGGGGGCACGCCGGGCCTGCCCCTCGCACAAAAGGGCCTCCGCCCCACGCCCGCGCCCCCATCCCCCCGCCCCCCCCTTGTGCCCCGGGGCTCCGGGGCCTTCCGAAGGGGCTACGTCGTGGACACCGGCATCACTTGCCAGTGGTAATCGTAGACGTTGTGGTACGTCGTTGCCACCTCCCGGGCTTCGGCGGCGGACGGCACACGGTAGTGCCGCACGTTGCGCACGCCCCGCCACTTGGCCCGGGGGGACCCCGCGAACTGCGGGAACCGGCCCACGAAGTGGGCGGCGAACTTCCGGAGGGCCTGCAGCGGCGGGAGGTCGACGACGTCCGGGCGCTGGGACCAGTACCACAGCTCCCGGGCCTCGGGGTCGAGCTGCTGGTCGGTGACCCACATCGTGAAGTAGTAGGACAGGGTGAGCACGGCCTTGGCCGTGGGGTTGGGGTGGTGCCGCGTGCGGTACGACCCCATGTCGATGAACTTGACCATCCGCCCGGGCGGCAGCAGGACGTCCGTGCCGAGCACCTCGTAGTGCCGGTGGAACGGGACCTGCGGCGGACGGCAGGCGCGGATGGGGCGAGGCGGCGAATGGCATCGGTTGTGACGCGCGTCAATCCAAACTTCTGTGCCCAAATCCAGAATGAGAGGGAAAAAGTTGTTGCTGGGTGGGGGGGGGGGGGGGCAGGGATGCATTGGAGGGGGGGGGGGGGTTACCCCCCCCCCCCCTCCAGGGCGCCCAGCCTGTGCCCAGCCACTGTCCGCCTGACGCCAAGTGCCAGCTTCAATGGCATTTGTAACCGACAAGTAACCGCCCCCAACCGCTTTGGCAAGTTGCGAGATTTGGGGGGGTACGGAAATGGCATGGAAACGCGCCGCAATGCGGCGCAGGCACACAACCTGGAGCGTGGGGGCACGGGGGGGCCGATCCCTTGGTTTGGGCGCGGACCTCCCCCCCCCCTCTAACTGTTGGCCGGGGCCCCTTGGGGGGCGGGGGGTGGGAGGGGGGGGGGGATTTGGAGGGTCTGGGTCTGGGAGCCAGGGCCTCCGACGCAAGGGGCCACTCAACTGTGTCAATCACAAGTGGCTACAGTCCCCAGGGGGGGGGGGGTGCAAAGTGGGCGCCTTTGGTGCCCGCGGACTGTGGGGCACCATCAGCGCCCATGCTCCAAAGGCAAGTACCTTTGGCAACTAACTGTTGGCCGGAGACCCTCTGCGGGGGGGGGGGGGGTCGGGGGGGGGGGTCGGGGGGGGGGGGGGCAGTCCGCGTCCCAGGACCGGCGGAGGCCCCCCCCCCCCGCCGCTGAACTCACCAACTCACCAAAGCAGGATTTTGGAGTCTGGAAAAATGGGGGGAATGGGGGGGGGGGGGGATGGGGAAATAGTGGGCATAGCACACAGGATGTCGGTTGTGGAGGGCTGCGGCGGGATGCCGTTGAGGAAAATGGGACAAAAATGGGACAAAACGGGACACAAATAGGAGAAAAATGGGACGAAATACCCATTTTCACAGTCCATTTTTCCGCAGGTCGAAGATCCGGTTCCCTTTGTAAAAATCAGCTCACGGCACTCACCGACGGAAACATGCAAATTTTCGCCACCCACCGACACTCACCGCACGGCGGCTAGTGCGGAGGCCTGTAATGCCGGAGGACAGATATTCGGGTGAATAATGGGTCTGAGTGTGGCTGGGGGCATGGCAGGCAGCACGGCAGCGCTGAGGACTATGTTGACCTCCAAGCGCAGAATAGGCGTTGACGCAGTGCTGGCGCGCCTCCTGAAAGATGGGCTGGGCATCCGTGATGCCGCCCGCAAGAGGGCCCCGCGGGCGAGTGCAGCAGGCACCTTTCGGGGCCACGTCAGCACCAAGAACGACAGCGCAGAGCGAGGCAGGGCACCACAGGGCCGGCATGTCTCAGGAGAGAGAGGAGGGGTGGGGGGGGGGGGGGCGGGGTCCGGAACCCTAAAACTTGTGCAGCAACAAGGGCCCGAACCAATTTTCCCTCCCATGAATTTCATTGTTTCGTGCTACAAAATCCGGGTTCAGGGGGAAGATCCCTCCCTGGCTTGGCGGGCTTTCAATTGGGGGAGGGGGGGTCGATAGAGCCCCCTGGCTAGACCCCCCCCCCAAAAAAAAGGGGCTCAATTGATGGGATCCCCAAAATCCTACCGAGACTGACCCCCCCCCAGCCTCGGAGGTGACCCAGACCCAAAAACCGGCAAAAAAAGAAAAGTGGATTTTTGGAATCAGTGCGTCGAGGGGGTTCAGAATCATCATTTGCCGTGTATTTGGTTGAAAAAATTTGACCATTTTCAAATTTTTTGGGCGCCTTCGCCGCCAGAGTTCATAATAACTGATTAATGGTCCTGTCAATTGAGCCCTTTTCCCAGGACCCCCCCCCCCCCAGTTTTGGGGGGCTCTATTGACCCCCCCCACCCGCAGTTGAAAGCCTTGCTGCCCCTTCGGTTGTCATACATCCTTGCAATGGGGTGAAGCAAGAGGGGAGGGCAGAGCTGGCGACGCAAGGACCTGCTTCGTGCCCACGTGATGCGTGCGCATGTCCGTCATGCAGTAGTCCAGGACGTAATTGAAGGTGATGATCGTGTAGAAGATCTCGAAGACCATCGTCGGATCCGCGTAGCCGAGGAACGGCTTCGACGGGGAGTCCGGCACCGCCACCATGCCGAGCAGCATGAACGTGCTGGACACCTTGTGGGAGCGCGCGGTGCGCACCAACCCCCGGACACTCGCCTGCGTCATCTCCGTGGAGGACACGTTGGACAGGTCGACGCTGCAGTGGGAGACAAACCAAGTGCAGAAGAGTGCGCAACTGCACCGGGAACAGCGCGCACGCGGCAGGAAAGGGCGGTGTCTGGCCCCGTTGTGTTGTGCCCCTGTTTTGGGCGCAGAGCGAGTGGAATTCTGCCGATCCCTTTGGTTGGCTGGATTCCAACATTTGTGGAGATGCCAACGGGGTGGGGGCGCGGTTGCAGCACACGGCGTAGCAAACCACCACCAAATCGTGGAAACCACCACCAAATCTCAGATGGCTGATACAACTACCGGAGGGGGGGGGGGGATATTCCGTGCGGGGGAAAATATGAATCTACAAATTCTGGCGCGACAAAATCTGTGCCACTTCTTAAAAATGAGCGAACAAATGATGTATGGCTCCCAAAAAGTGCTCATGAGAAACAGTGGGCACTTGCTGTTACTACCCGCACAAATCCTTAAAAACACCGAACAACTTGCGTACAAAAATTTTTGTACAGAATTTGAAATGCAGAAATTCTAACTTGTGTCATCCCCCCCCCCCAGGACATGCTGCAGCGGGTCCCATTCCACGGCCGCCCTGCCGCAGTCAGTGTCCTCCTGCCGCCTGTCGCACTCCATGAGTGCCCTGCCGCCGCCCCCGCCCTGCGAGGGCCCCGCCGGGACAATCCCACTTCATGTGCGCGCGCGCGCGGCGTCCGCTCTCTTGGGCCGCAGCGCAGAAGCAGCGCCAAAAAAACCACCGGACCGCAGGGCTACACTTGGCTGCATGTCCGCCGGTGCCGCGGGGCGCCGGGAGGACCCCCTTTGCAGCGGTTCGCTGGGCCAACACCGGGGGTCCAGACCTCCCAAACCGAGTCCGCGGCGGCCGCGCCCCACCACTCAACGATCCCCTGCCCGGCGGCCCATGCCCCGCGTGGGACTGCAGTACCGCCCCCTTCCCATGCGCATGGACTCTGGAAACAAGAAATGGGGGGGCGGGGGGGGCGTGGGGGTCATTCAAGTCCCTGGGGTAGCTCCCGTGACAGCAGCCCCAGAAGGGCCATCAGGGGGTTGGGGGGGGGGGGGGTCCGGGGTAGCCCAAAAAAAAAAATATGGACCTCAAAATGATCGCCACGACGCGCTGATCATTTTGAGGGAAATGTCATGGGGGAAAGTTTTGTTCGACTTGTTTGGGAACATTGTTTCGTTTGGCCAATTTGTGGCCTGACTTCTGAGCCAGGAATGGTCCTCAAACTGCCACTTCATGAGGGTTCTGTCACGGGAGCCCCCCCCCCCCCCCCGCCCGCCCCAGCCCCCCCCAGCCTCCCCCCCCCCCGTCCCGCAAACCTTCTGCCCCCCGGCCCCCACCTGAACATGCCCTTCATACCTCGACAGGAACGCCACCGCGTCCCCAGGGGCGCACCACAGGAAATCGTACACCTCCGCAAACAGGTCCAGGACCCCGTGCAACTTGAGGGCGGAGGCCTGGCAGCCGATCAGCACCTCCTTCGCGGAGTTGCGCACGGTGTTGAGGTTGTCCTTCTCCAGCAGCACGACCTTCATCACCAGAGGGCCCGTGGGGCTCTCGCAGCGCAGGCCCATGCCAAAATTGCCCGCCCGCAGGGCTGTGCAGGGGCCGTAGTTGCGCAGCCGTGCGGCGCAGGAGGAGGGGCGCATGCCCTTCGTGGCGCACTGCTGCACGTAGCCTGCGAATGTAGTAGGGGTATCATGTGCCCTCCCTGGATTCAGGTTCTGGAGTTGGAGAAAATGAAATTTCGTTTTACTGACAGAAACATTGATTTTGGCCATTTTTGGTGCACAAAGTGTTGGGATCCGGACCAGGCGTTTGCTTAGTGAGGGCAAGGGGGGGGTGGGGTCAGGGCGGGTTCCTAGTGAGGCGCCTTGTGGATGGCGCTGGGTCCTACTCAGTTGCCCATGGGGCGGGGCTCCTTCCTACTGAGCTGACTGGCATGTGGGGCTGGATCCTACCGAGATCCCCTCGCCAGGCCAGGGGAGCACTCCCAGCCCCCGCCCCAACTAAGCAAAGGCCGGGTCCGGACCCCCCTCCCCCCTCTCTTCTAATGCATGCTTGGCCCGTCCCCCCATCAGCGCCGGGGGGGGGGGGTCCACGGGGTCCTTAAGGGAAAAAAAGGGGGTTCGTAATGCCAACAGAAACGAACCTTCACAGGGACGCTCTTTGCCTCATGGTCCAGACACGGGCAAGACACAAGACCACAGAAGCCTCATTGAACAATGGTTGGCGGTTGGTCTCGGAACGGTGCGGCACCGGAGGATCCGGTGGAGAGGCGGGGCCGTCAGGCCGAAGGTTACGGCTCGGCTGGCGCCCTGCCCTTTGCGTCCCCTTCATCCCTCCCACAAACGCTCCGTCTTGGTGCAGAATGGGTGCAAACTCGGTTTCGTTGGGAAGATTTCGATTCCGGCGAGGGCTTTTGTACCCGCCCACACCCCCACCCTCGGGCGACCACAGCCGAAGTCAGGCCAAAAAGACGGGGGTCCCGTACTCGGGCAAGGCGATGCTTGCACACGACCCGTAGTACAACGAAAAGGACGTCCATGTGACAGGCACACTGTGCGCAGCAGCATGAGCCCACGGCAAAGCAATGGGAACTGAGTTGCAGCGTGCACGAAGGTGCGACGGGCAGAACCAGCTCTTCACAGGCATGACGCAGCCCCCCCTTTGCTGCTGCAACTGTCTACTGTTGCTCTGACAAGCGCGTTGCTCTCGCAATTGGGGGAGGGGGGGCTGAGACCTAATTAGGATGAGCAAAGGGGCGGAACCTTTGGTAGACTAACTCGCTGACGGGGGCAGGGGGGGGGGGGGGCAGGGACTTGCTTGAGCGGGGGGGGGAGGGGGGGAGGGGGTCCAGGGGAGGGGGGGAGGGGGTCCAGGGGGGAGGGCCCCCCCCGTCGGAATGAAAATTAAAGCAAGTCCCTGGGGGGGGGGGGGTATGCCATTTCACGCTCATGACAACTGTGATCCGAACAATGCCAGTCAGGCGGGCGTGCCGTACTGTGACCCCGCCGTGAGGAGCGCAATGGAGGGTAGCCAAATGTGCGACCATGGGAGCCACACCGAACCCGGAGACAGAGCCCCGTCGAGAGCGCGTTCAGAGCACAACGGCAGTCCGAGTTCCGACCCATCGGAGACCCCTTTCTAATGGAACCATTGATCGACTCGTGCGGTGACGCGCGGGTGTGTCAAGTGATGGTTGCGCTCAGGGAAATTGCGCCAGCAAAAGCATGTACAGCCCAAAAGAGATCAAGGCTGGTCACAAACCGGAATGGCTGGTCCTAGGCGCCTTTTGCCAAGGTCTAAGATAAAGCACATCAGGATTGGATTGTTCGGCTCACATGGTTTCAGTGATAGGTGGTGGTGTATGACCCTCTCCCACTCCGTTCAGGTCTGGCACTGATCACTGGTTCAAACAA
The DNA here is from genome assembly GCA_964036045.1 of Eutreptiella sp. 'Long Island Sound 2002'. NCBI lineage: Eukaryota > Euglenozoa > Euglenophyceae > Eutreptiales > Eutreptiaceae > Eutreptiella > Eutreptiella sp. 'Long Island Sound 2002'. Next base: position 5,067,923 of record OZ038388.1, read on the forward strand.
AAACACCGCGGAGGCTCAGCACAAGCACCTGTACTCAACTTATCAAAAACCAATGATATGGGGAAATAATGCAAAAAATGCAAAGGCCGACTGGCGGCAACAATCATCAAACTCTGGAGGAGGGAACAAAACGAACTGACAGTGGCCGCCCCCCTGTGTGACAGTTCGTCGGGTTGCTGTTTCTCTACGGGGCCCTGGACAGCCACCCGTTCTTCGCCTCGCATGTTGCGTCAGGTCGCTGCGTTTTGTCGGCCGCTATGGCCTGTGTTCCTGCTGGCGTCGTTTTCGCGTTGGCGGAGCCCAGTAGTCGGTGTACCGTGGCTGTACTGGTTGCGGCGGGTGCCGTTTGTGCCCTCCTCCCCCCCCCCACTTGCTACCGAAGCCCGCGTCTCCCTGGCTACCACACACAGGGGTCCGGCCTGTTACTGCCGGGGTCAAACAGGACACAACCATGCAGGGACAGCGACCGTGTTCTCTGTGACACCTCGGGGCATGCATCATGCATCGGGCCCCTTGCAAATCATCGACCCTCCCGCCCCCGGCCTCTTCCCCAGACCTGCCCCCGAAAGCCCGGGGCCCCAACGCCACGCACCGGACCTTTGCAGAAGGTGTAGATGTGTTGCATGCGCGAACGGTCGATATCCAGGTCCGCATCGGTGGAGTTCTCAGAGCCACGAAGGGTCAGGGGTGATGGGGCACTGGGGGGCTGCTGCGCGGGGCTCGCCAGCGCCGGAGAAGGCGAAGGGGGCACAGGGGCCGCAGCAGGTGACGGGTTGGGGGACGCGGGCCGGGCAGGCTCTGCATGGGGCCTGTGGGTCTCAGAGTGTGATGGGGGGCTGGGTTCGGAGGTGCGATTCGGAGGCACGTCTTGGGGGGGTGTCGCGGCAGGAGGGTGTTCCTGCAACTGTGGCTCTGTGGCATCTGTGGCCGCCGCAAGTGCAGCCTGGGGGCAAGGCGCAGGTCTGCTCAGGCAGTCGCACGAAGTGCTGGTCGTGGTGTGCCAAATGCCGAGGGCAATCAGGCAGAGTAGCAGCACGACATTGATGATCGTGGAGTGCCGCATGCGGCCAGCTCTAGCTCACAACGGCACACATCCGAAAGTGGGCCACCACGAGAGCGGACAGAAGCTGTAAGGTTGGGCAGGTAGATGTGCACAGGGCACACGTGAGTGAGATGGTGGGGTTTATCTGGTGTGTGCAGAGATGGTGGACAGTGGTTGGCGACCAAAAAATCCTGGTTTTCTTTTCAGTGTGTCTCACACAGTGCTACCCACAACGCACAAGCACACACTATAGGCACGCCAACAGGGCGACCACGCGTTACAAACACACCAAGGATGCCACAAAAAATAGGGGGAAAATACAAACAAAGTGCTACGCAGCCGCCTGCTCTGTGCTTGTTGCCCCCGGCCTCCCCTTGCTGCGTGCGTCGCGTGCCCTCGGATTCATCAGCTAATGCCACCCCCTGAGGCGATAAACTGCCCATTGCAGGATGGCAGCAACCACATTGGCAATTACAGTAGCAGCCACAACAGCATAGTTTGTGCAATTCACAGTAATAACCACAACAGAACCACAATAGCAGCTGCAAGCTGCAGTAGTTGCCACCACAGTAGCGCTGATAATCACAGCAGCAGCCACAGCAGCCATAGTGACAACCAAGGTAGCAACCAAGTAGCAGCCAGAATAGCAGCCTTAACAGACACCACAGCAGCAACCACAACATCAATCACAATAACAGCCACATCAGTAATCATAGTTGCAGCTACGGCAGCAGCCCTGGCAGCAGCCACAGTCACAATTACAATGGTAGCCACAATGGCCCCATAGCAGCTGCCACAAGCTGCCACAAGCAGCAGGCATTATTGTGCAATTGTGAAGGATTCTGTGAGAGAAGAGGAACATTAGGGCCGTCATTGGGGTCCGGACATTTTTACAAACACGACAGACTACCCTGTATTCAAGCCTTGAGTGGAGCAGTGTGATCATCCAGAGACGTGGTGGCCTCCCAGTGTGAGTGTGTATCCTGCATTCACTGAAATATTGAGTGCATTTTTGTTGCGTGTTGGAAAGCACAACTACCGCGAGGCTGCATGGGATGCTGAGCATCTTCTTCCTACCCTCACTCACATCTGTACTCAAATCCTCACTATCTTCATGGAAACACGCTGAATAGGTGCCAGCGATATCCATGCTAAACGCCTAGCAGGCTCACATTAATAGAGAGGAGGGGGGGGTGAGCCCCCCCCCCCTTGGACAGATTCCGAGGCCTTGTGCCAAACCCCCCCCTTGGACCCCACCCCCACCCCCACCCCCAAGACCAAGGTGACCATCGTGGGAAAAAACGAAATTTACAACAGGGAAAATCTGAACGGGCCATTTTTGGTACACTAACTTTTGGGTGCCCAACCCAGCTCCTCCTATGGTTGTGGGTTTTTCTAATCTTAGCCTGACACCTTGTCATCATACATTCCCCCATCCAAAATCAACTGAGAGCACTTGTCCTTTTCGAACTCCACTCCCAAATCTACTTCTAACCCCATCGCCGTTCTTCACCAGACTCCATGAGTTCCAACACCACACTGTCCCAAACCTGTACCATGGTTGCTTGCTCAATGGCAGATAATTCTTGAAATGGCTTTTCTGACCCTTGCCTGCCATACTATCACCCCTTTCGTTGCCCTCGACCCAAAAATGCAAGGATACCCACAGCTATACCAACTCACCACCCTCCTCACGCAACAACAGAATCTGCTGCCACAAATTCCCATGGCCCATCTCTCATGTGCCGCAAAATTGCAGCGGTCCCCATCCACACCACACTCCATAGCCTACCAGCATCAAACCTATGCACTCATTTGGCAGAGCCAGCCGTATGTGCCAACAACCAACCTCCCTACCGCACCGACTCCAACTCAGACAAAAGTTGCTTGTTGTAGTCTATATAGCCACCACGCCCATTCGTCCGCCAGTTCTGGATTTGTCAGCAATTTCTAGATGTTGACAAACCACAATTTTTTGGAATGAACAATATGTGCCACACCTTGCAAAAACCATCAAAAACTGTCAAACAATTGGAGGAGGGGGTGGGGTGGGGTAAAAAAAGCTTTGCTTAGGGGGATGGCATGTCGCCATGGTGTGTTGTTCTCGTCTGCAGCTAGCAGTGCCTATTCGTGATGGGAGGGGGGGGGGGGGTGTTGAGCCCCATTTCAGGCCCTCCACCGCTTCCTTAACGGATCAAACGTCAGCAGCTTCCGGCTCGGGAAAGGCTCGGAAGGAGGGTCCGGGGGTACACCCACATGCATACCTCAAAACAATTCCCACAACCTGCTAATCAATTTGAGGCATGTATCAGGGGGAAAGGAATTTTGGGGAAATTCGGTTGCCTTGTCGCAGGGCACCTCAAAGAGAGAAAGCCACATTGTGGGGAAGTTGTACACTATGCCGACAAACTTCCGCCAGCACGGTGCAAACAAGCCCCTAGGAGGGCCGAGTTGGTGCTACATGGCTTCCCATGGGTTTACCAAGGCCTCCATTCAAATCATGCTCGACCTGCAAGGTTTAGCATTCCTACTCTCCTACATCAGTGCAAAACCATGAGATGGAGTTCAATTTTGGGCCTTGCAGAAGCCCCTAGCACACGGATTCACCGCTTCCCATGGGTTTATACATACTCCTATTGTCACCAAATGATAAGCTAACAACAGCCCAAGGGTCTTCTGGAGTTGTTGAAGGTCACCCGGGAATCTCGATTTTTCAGCAAACCTGTAACGGCCTAAAAATGGCCAACCCTCCCATGTGAGGCCCCAAACAGGGGTCGACCTTGGAAAATTGAGGACAGGATCGGTGACCCCTTCATTGGCTAGAGGGTTTAGATAAGGGAAAAAATGAAGCAGGACCAGAGTCCAAACCGACGCACAATGGCGGCTATAGGCCAACCAAGTTTTGACCACCCATCCTCCCCCCACCCCAACCATCCATAAACACTGGTACCTAGGTCCGCGGGTTAGTGAGTTCAAAAGCGAAAAATTCATTGGGGACAATTTTGTCTCCCAAAATGAAGACGGAGATAGACATCCCAGATCATGCATTTCGGTATGTGACTCACCCACCAAAAAGGGGGGTACAAAAAGGGGTGCCCGTACCTGCACTTGATGTAACCACCTCTCTTTGAAACGATTTTCGGTCTACGCCGCTTTGCGGCCGGATTTCAAAGCCATCTTCAAGTCAACGAACTGTCTTTACATAAGGGCTCTAATGCTTGGGCGCCTTTTCCAACCACTCTCCACTCCTTTGGGGGCTCAACCCCCCCCCCCCCCCCAAATAGCCTTTTTTCTGGCTCCCGTGAGGGAGTCACATTCGACCTGCTTCATTACACTTTGTCATGTTTGTTGCTTTAGCTGATGGCGTTGAAATTGATGTCAGACTTGGTTTTAATTGCTCACACTCATTGTTCACAGGTGCTGGTGCTGGGAAGGGGGAGGGGTCCAATTTGTAAAGGGTTGGGGGTGGATCTGGGTGGGAGAAAATTCTATTGCCTTTGGCAGTGCACCTCGAAGAGAGGCTGACAGTCAGCCAATCAAGCAATTAGTCAGGCCAGCAGTCAGTCAAACAGTCAGTCGGGCAAGCAGTCAGGCAGACACAAACACACAGTTTGGGTTTTTTTTCACTGGCAGACTACTGCAGAACAAGCAATGGTTGAGTGGTAAAGCAGCCGGTTGCAGACACGACGGTCAGCCGTTCGAACCCCGGTCAGCAGCCCACGACGGCGCTCACGCCAGTGGCATGAACCGCCAACCTGCAGGTCCGCGGTCGGCTGATTTACCATTCGGCCGCTACTTGTTCTGACAGTGGCTATTCTCCCCACTGCTTGAACCCTTCTCAATACAAACTTTTGACCCCCCACCCCACCCCCCACCCACCCCACCACTGGCCGACCTGTCAGCTCTGCCCAATCTGACCCTCGTTCAAATCCTTCTGAGCACAAACTTTTGAACCCACCGCATCCCCCCCCCCACCCCCATCCCCCCCCCAAAAAAATGTTGTCTAGTTTCAGGGGATAGAGGCCTCAGAATCAAAAGCTCCATTGGGGGATGGTCTTATTGGGCAAAATAATGATTTTACAAGGGGTTGGACATCAAATATCATGCCTTGGGGTATGCTGCGCGAATGACCCCCCAAAAGGGGGGGTATACGACGCCTGCGCCTGCGCTTGATCTAACAACCTCTCTACGAGGTGATTCTGGTTTTCGTAAGGATCTCATCGGTGGCCCTCTTGCTGCTCTGCTTACGAGAGCAGTGACCCAGCGCTCGATTGTCATGACCCAGCAGCGGTTGTTTCTCCTTGTAACTGACTGCTCATGGGCCTTTGTTAGCCTCCCCGGGGCTGTTGCACCCATCAAACGTCGGCAGTCCATTTGGCCCCACGACAGTGACCTATGCCTATTCAAGCAGTGCAAGCCAAGAAGGGGGTGCTTTGGCCTCAATTGATCACGTTGCAATGTCTGCCTCACAACTTTCATTCATTGCCAACTGTCCAAGGCACTTCCACAGTGCGGTTTGTGACAAGTTTATTCCTCGACCCTGCTTTGGCTGACCTTCCAGGCAGTTTGGCGTCTTAAAGGTCATGTGTGTGTCCTGGTTAGGAGTCACTCCTTCTATGGGCTGCGCATGCTGGCCCCACTTGGCCACACAGGTTCGGGCGTAATCAGGACCTTAGGTTGAAGTTGGGGTGCTTGGTGGGATGGGGGGCGGGGGAGAAGAGGAAACTGAGGGATCAGAGGGGGGGGGGGGTTGCCACAAAGGCTTGAACAGTTTTTGTTGCGGGGGGGGGGGGGCTTTCAAACAGTTTTCTGCACCTTTGGAGTGCATGCGCTGTAGAGGGAACCTGGCTGCGAACCCACCCCTGCACACCTGTGTGCTGCTCCCCAAGGGTGCCCAGGTGCGCCCCCCACTGCCTGGTCAAACCCATGGCATCCCAGCGGTGGGAGGATGTAGGTTTGTCACCCATTAAAATGAAGGGGGGGGGGGGGGATTGCGGAGCTAGTAAAATCGGAATCTACAAATTCTGGCGCGGCAAAACCGGTGACATTTCTTACAAATGGGCGAACGAATGATGCAGGGTTGGCAAAAATTGCGTATCAGAAACATTGGACGTCTATTGTTATTTCCTGATGGACTCTGGATGGTTGCTCCTATTTCCTCGAGGACTTTCCTGGTGCATCAACCAGCACGGTTCTCTGCACCCCATTAACCACAAGAACAGTACAAAGTAAAGACAACTTCAGCACTTGGGTGACTTTCCAAGGGAAACTGATTATCATTAACCAAGTCCTCTGACATACAAGTGAGCAAAGGCACAGCCCAACGTATACCCATGCAAATTGCCGCACAAATATCTATTGCCTTCGGCAGTGCACCTCGAAGAGAGGCTGACAGTCAGCCAATCAGTCAGTTAGTCAGGCAAGCAGTCAGTCAAACAGTCAGTCGGGCAAGCAGGCAGGCAGACAGAAACACACAGTTTGGGCTTTTTCAGTGGCAGACTCGGCTACAAGCAGCGGGGAGAGCAGCAACTGTCAGTTGGTCGAATGGTAATGCAGCCGACCACGGACATGCAGGTCGGCAGTTCGATACCCGGCCGGCCGACCTGTCAGCTGTGCCCAATCTGACCCTCGTTCAAATCCTTCTGAGCACAAACCTTTGACCACCCCCCCCCCACCCCACCCCCATCCCCCCCCAGCCCCCCCCAAAAGTGATATTCAGTTTCAGGGGATAGAAGCCTCAGAATCAAAAAATCCATTGGGGATGGTCTTATTGGGCAAAATAATGATTTTACAAGGGGTTGGACATCAAATATCATGCCTTGGGGTATGCTACGCGAATGACCCCCCAAAGGGGGGGTATACAACGCCTGCGCCTGCGCTTGATCTGACAACCTCTCTTCGAGGTGATTTTCGCGCAGAATTTGTGACACAGAAAGTCTGCCCTGTACAGCTCCCCCCCTCCTAGTATGTCTTGTTTGAGTACAGTGGCAACCATGAGGGACGCCGGGTGGGGAGTGCGGGTATGGAGGGTGTCCGCAAAGGGGGTTTGGGATTCTGAATGGGCCTACACAGCACACATGACTGGGGACGGAGCAGTGGCTGGCACAGCGAAACACGAAGCAGCAAACGCCATATCCATTGCCACTGATTACGACCCAAACATAACATCCCTAAATTTTGTGCTTATTTGATTGCAATTGCAGGTGGCGATCCACAGTCTTTCTTGGAATGAGCTTCAGGCGCCAGTGACTTATGTCAGTGACGGGTAGAGGCTCCTGAAAAGGCAGAAAACAAACGAATGTGCGTTTTAAGCATGAGTAGAGATGTCAATACTGCCGGACACAGCGAGGCTAACACGCTGCAAAACAACCATTTCTGGCAGATAACTGAAATTGGAAGGATTTTAATGAACAGAATGAGAAGGGATAGACTGTCGTACAAGACGTCGTACCCGAGTATGACTGCAAGGTTGATCCCTGATTGCAGAAAACTGTGCACTGGACATCTGACAAAATGGTGATTGAGAACAAACCCTCAAACAAATTGCAAAAAAAAAAGAATTGAATCTCAGCCCAAACAGCGCTTGACGACCCTCGCAACATGGTTTACGCCAGACCTTGGCATCGGGGAAGAATCTCCGCGTGAAAAGAGGGGAGGGTTAGCGTTCCAGCTAAAGCTCCACACATACACACACAGAAGCTGCTTGCTTAGATCATCAGTGGGCGGTCGTTGATCCAGCTGAACTTGGCCTCCCCAATGGCCTTCTTGCGGGCTGCCACCCTCTTGGCCAAGTTGCGGTAGCGCGCTGGCAACTTCAGCAGATACTGCTTGGCCGCCTCAGCCTCTTCACTCAAATCCGTCATATCTTCGATCTTCCACCTCTTAATCAAATACTCCAGGATGTCGGTGTAATCCTCGGCAGTGTACACCCCCACCTTCTCCGCAACCGAAGCAAAATCTCCAAACAGATTGCGGCCACTGTTTTTCTCCTCATGCTCTCCATCATCCATCAAATGCGCAGGCATTGTAATCTGTTTCTTCATCATGTCAGCAAAGCATAGCATGGTTCCATTGGGGTCCCGCCGGAACAACTCCTCCACAATCTTACAATACGCCTTCTCATGCCGAGTCTCATCAGCAGCAATCAACCCACAAATAATCCCCAGCTGCATGTCCCCAGCCTCCTTGGCCATGCGCGCAGTGTTGCCATGGCTGACTCGTGTCGCTCTCTCCTGGAAAGAGGTGTAGATGAATCCCAAGTATGGATTGTTGTCCGTCTGAGGGTCCATGCCAGAGCCGATTAGTCGCTGAATAGTGCTCTCAATGGCTTTCATGTCCACACGCCCAGTCAGATACAAATACTTGTTCAGCAAATCCCCATGGCGGTTCTCCTCAGCCGTCCACTTCCGAGTCCACACGGCCCAAGGGGTTGAACTGGCCCCCGTCTCGTCCCGGGTGCCCTCCAAGGTATTCAACATCGTCATGTAGGTTGGCAGGGCTTCCTCAGTGATCATGTCACCCACCAAAACCACAAGGTAGTCGTCTGGAAGCTTGTTGGACCGCTCGCGTAGTTTCTCCACCTGCTCCTCAAAGTCCGGCGCCTGTGGGTCAGGCAAGTAGTCCTGAGGCTGCCAGTTCTTGGACACCTCATTGGCCATGGGGAGGATGTTTTCAGTGGCCCAGTCGGACATGCCCTCCACAACCTTGATCTGGTCTGCGTTCATGCGGTTCAGCACACGCTCCTTTGCCACGGTGGTGGCCATAGCCCAAGGCTGCGCCTCCAAGTCCGACTCCCCCAACACTTCCATGTATGAAGGCTTCTTCCTCAGGAGCTTGACCCCTGCCGCAGCCACAGTGAACGCCAATGCCACAGCTCCCAGCACCACGGAGCCCAGGGAGGCTAGAGATGGCGTTGGTGCTTCCCGGGGCAGTTGGACCGGAAGCCTGGGCTCGGTGGTGCCTTCCGGGGTCACTGCTGCCTGCAGCCGAGGCACCATCTGGACTTGCTCGGGCATGTGTACTCTTCCTGGAATCGTAGAAACAGTCACGCGGCTCGCCAGCGTGGGGTTCACGGTTGTGTACAACGAAGTGGAGCCTTCTGTTGTCATCATCAGCGCCACACAAGCGCAGGACACGGCTGCCACACCAACCGCAAGGAGTGTCTTGCGATTATCCGTGTGGACGTTGCTCTGCATGCGTCCATCATAGTAAGTGTTTGCATAAACCATGTTGCCCCGCACTCCCTTGAAAAGTGACTGTGGGGACGAATGGTGTGCACGCAAGCAGGCATAGCAGGGCTTGTGAGCACTCCCTTCGCTGAAGGAGTACCATGTCCTATTCTCTTCACAGAGTTATCACCTCGCGAGTTCCTGATTTTTTAGCATGACTGCATGACATAGTGCGCTTCTGGGTTCCAATAGGAACGAGATGCGATTTCTCTCCGGGAAGTCTTGGTACCCCCCCTCCCTTGTATAAGCTACACAAAAGTCCCAAGTCAATACGGTCCCTACGCCTACTGTAGCTTGGACAAGGCCGCAGATGGCATTCAAACCAACTGCTTTGCATCACCATAAGCAGAACATGCAACTGCCGCTGGAATGTCCCTTTGGGTGCAGGTTGAGGGGAGGCTGAAGTGGGCTAGGGCTGAGATGAACTGGACCCGATAGTGGCACGGCCCTTCCAGCAGAGCATGAACCTTTACAGGCACACACCAGCGAGTGCTTCCCAGTCCCCCCCCACCCCCCGCCCCCTGTGCGAACTAATTCACAAATGTTATGCATGTTTCGGTGCACCAGGGTCGCGCCTGGATCGCTGGGGTCGCGCAGCTCCTTGACCTCATACCACCCCGCCCCCCCCCCTTGTATAAGCTACGCCCCTGTCCAAGCTACAGTAGGTGTTGGGACCGTCTTAATTTGGTGCCTAATTTGATTCAGTACAAATGCAGTGCGGCCACATAAAACATGGGTTTGGTGACACATTTGCCAGCTACATGGAGTCATGGACAAATTTGTTGTGAGTGTTTGCCCGATTGAACCCACATAGCTCTGATTTGGGGGATATTTGTGCATTATACTCCCCTTTCTTGCACCAGCTCGCCATGCAATCTTCTCTTTTCTCCTTGAGATACCTTTTGGTCGCTCTTTTGAGCTGTCTTCATCAAAGGTCGTCTTCATCAAAGGTGAGGTGTTTGCTGGCTAGTGCGTACGCTTGAACAGAATGGGTTGCGTTTTAGGGAGGCTAACTTCCAGACTGTGTGCAATGGTGGGGGAGTGTGTATCTCGGGACTTCTGTGGACCTGTGGTCCGGAGCAATCTGGTGCACCATCATCAAATTCTACTGCCTTCGGCAAGGCACCTCGAAGAGAGGCTGACAGCCAACCAATCAGTCAGTCAGGCAGTCGGTCGGGCAAGCAGGCAAGCAGACAGGCAGGCAGAAACACACAGTTTGGCTTTGTGTCGGGCGTGGTCTACATCTACAAACAGTGGGGAGCTCCTATTCCACCGAAGCACTCGGCGGTCGAGTGGTAGAACATTTGATGTGCATGCAAAATGTGGTCAGTTCGAATCCCGGCCGGCGATTGCCGGCACGGGACCACCGACCTCTTGGTCTTTTTCACCCGACCCTGGGTCAAATCCTTCTGAGCACAAGTGTTTGACCCCCAAAATCGGAAAAAAGCAAAAGATTCATGATTTTCGACCCAAGTAGGGGGGGGGGGTCATTTTTTGACCCCCCCCATCCCCCCCCACCTTCCTCAAAACCTCAAAAAAAAAAGGGGTTTCGGGGAATCTTTGTACTGCGCGCCACTTTTAGACTATGTTCCCCCCCGAAGAGCCCCCAAGCACACCCCTTGGAAAAGCCCTTAGAATTAGGTGACCCAAACTGCCCCAGCTCAAGAAAGTTGCAAACTACCTTCCCTTCACATAACACACATCATGCAGAAGGTTTCTGGTTTCCGCAATGCTGTGGATGTTCCTTGTTTTTGATAAAGAAAACCTTGATGATTTTCCCCGATGCAAAATGACAGTCACAAGGTAGATAAGTAGGGCAACCAAACACCAGATCGATTGAAATCAGGATGTTCTCCTTCCAAATCAAAGCATAAGTAGCAAAGAGGGGCTAGAGGGAGAATACGCAACTTGTGTGCACAACATGACAAAGGGAGACAAAATAAGAGGTCAAAACCTCCGCTAGGGGTCACCATGATGCCCCTAGGGGCCCCTAGTATCTCAAAGTATGGGTCTCTAGTACGGCCAGACGCCCAAATAGTTGCACTGCACGCGCACTGCGCTTAAGGCTCCCCCTCAAGTGGGGGGGGGTCTCGGGCTTCAATTGGTCGGTAGGCTGAGCTGGATGTCCCCGCCATAGACACTTCCAGCCATTGTTCTTCAGCAAGTTCACAGCAGTGCGTCCGGGTTTTTGCTAGGCGACTGTCCCGGTGCTTCCGCCAGTGTTCGCTTGTCCCTACCTTCCATATGTACACTGTCGTACCCAAGTTTGCGAGACCCAAGGGGGTCTCGGGGGGGGGGGGGGGGTCCGGATCCAAAACTCATTGGTGGATGCGTTTATCGGACAAAATAATGATTGTACAAGGGTGTAAACTAACAATTGAACCCCTTGGGGTAGGGTACGTGAATAGGCCCAAAAAGGCCCAAACCGGGGGGGGGGGGGGGTATGTGGCGTTTTCCCCGTTATACGCCTGCTTGGCTTTGATCTAACAACTTATGCGAGTTTATTTGCATTTTTGAGCTGCCGAGGCTAGCAAACTGCATAAGCAAGTTATGCCCTAGACCCCTTGGGAACCCCCCCCCCCACCCGCCCCCCACACAAATAGGGTGAGAAACACACAAAGCGGGTCTAAAACATGTTTTACATAGCATATGTCATCATTGTAAGTGGTCACCATATCAAAAAAATTGTTTGCAAAATGTTCTATTTTTCACCTGTAGAGGATGGAAAACTGCTCGAGCAGATTGTGCACACACCAAATGCCATTGAACCACCGCCAAACAGCAATTCTATTGCCTTCGGTAAGTCCACCTCGCAGAGAATCTACCCCAAGCAACACACACCCAAAATAGGGTAAAAACGGCATAAATATGTGCTGAAACATGCTTTACATATCTTGGATAGTCATTTTAGGTGATCACAATGTCCAAAAAATAAGTTTTGGAAACTTCGATTTTTGAGCTGTATAGGCTGAAAAATTGCACAAGCAGGTTGTGTACCAATCCCGTTCGGACCCCCCCCCAAACCCAATACCCCCCCCCCCCCCCCCCCAGCGCGCCCAATACCTAAATAAAGTGAACCCAACCCCCGCACCCAATACCCAAATAGGGTGAAAAACATGTAAATACGGCCTAAAACATGCTTTACATATGTTGGATGGTCATTTTAGGTGATCACAACATCAAAAAAATAAGTTTGGAAAACTTCGATTTTTGAGCTGCCCAAATTGAAAAACTGCATAAGCAGGTTGTGTACCGGCCGCATTCACTAGGCCATTATTGGGGGAAACGGTCCTTTCGCGTCTTTGGCAGAGGTTTTGACCGGCCTTCGGCAAAGTTACAAACTGTGAAAAAAGGGCCTTTCGCATCCTAGTAGGCATGTATTGTCATAACATCTCCACTCACACCCCTTAGAGTGGGTACCATGTGGTCACCGACGTCGCCAAGACCGCCGACATAGCAAAAACGTCTGAAACGTGCAGAAACTGCATCAGCGCTCGTCCCACTCCGTGGAGTCGGGATCCCGAAAAACTTTTTCGGCTCAAAATCAGCAAGGCTCAGGACTGCAAAAAAATTCCTTCCGTATCCTAGTAGGCATATACTATCACAACATCCCCACTCACACCCCTCAGAGTGGGTACCACGGGGTCACCGAGGTCGCCAAAACTGCCAACATAGCAAAAACATCTGAAAAGTGCATAAACTGCATCCGCACTCGTCCCACTCCGCCCCATACAAACCCCATGGAGTCGGGACCCGGAAACACTTTTTCGGCTCAAAATCGAAAAAACCCAAAAGATTCATGATTTTCGACCCAAAAAAGGGGGGATCGATTTTTGACCCCCCCCCTCGAAAGCTCCAAAAAGTGGGTTTCAAGTGGGGGGGGGGTCTGGGGGGGGGGGGTCCGGACCAAAAACTCATTGGGGGATGCGTTTATTGGACAAAATAATGATTTTACAAGGGGTTAAACAAACAATTCAACCCCTTGGGGTAGGGTTCGCGAATAGGCCCAAAAAAGCCCAAAATGGGGGGGTATGTGGCGTGTCCCATGTATACGCCTCCCTGGCTTTGATCTAACAACCTTTGTGAGGTGATTTTCAAAAAACTTTCACGTGCCACTAAACAGCCTATCCAGTGTGAAAACGGCCAAGTCCTCACTCGCAAGGGGCCATATGGGGCGGGGGGGGGGGGGGGGGCGACTGGGGGTGCCTGGAGTTGGGACCCGGGACCCCCGCCATGGGTTAGGGGGTCCATATACAAGAAAAAAGTTCTCCGGGACCCAGGTCCTAATACACACACAGCGGCCACAATACACAAAGAAGTTTTGACCCCCCAAAAAAAAGGGGTACCCAAGTGCGGGGGGCCATGAGGCAACAGATACTGGGCTCGCATACGCCCCCGTGTCACAGGCGCATGGTCATCACCACCACCAAGTGCGGGGGGGGGGGGGGGTACGGGGGTCAAAATCCAAAAAAAATCATTGGGGGATCATTGTTGATCCTAAAATGATGATTTTACAAGGGGTTAGATGTTAGAAACCATACATTGGGGTATGCTACGCAAACGAACCGAAAAAGGGGGGGTATACGACGCTTGCCCCTGCGCTTGATCTAACAACCTCTCTTCGAGGTGATTTTAGCAGCCGGCGCACCGCCAGGCATGAGTGGACCAATCCAAACAATGTTCTGTAGGTGGTCAACTGCAAGTGTTAGCTTCCAAATGTGGCCGGCATACATCTGATTAAACAAGACATCCGATTTTGTGCACAACGCACATGGAGCACGCAATATGCCCCCCTCCAGACACACACGCCAATGGCTTGTGGGAGGCCAAACCGTCTATCCCTGCGTCCCTCCACTTTCCACTTAAACATGGTGCCGTGTCCACTCCCCCGTCATGGCCACTTGGGCATCTTCCAGCCATCCCCATTAGGGGCCGATAGTATCTCGGGCGTGCTTGGATCCCTTTCCACCCAATAATAATGGTTGTTGTACACTTCTTTTGCACATGTGCACCCACTTTGCACCGATGGGTTTGTGGGCTATAGTACTGGTGTGTAATGCGGAGAGGAGGTGCTAGTGGTTGCTGATGGGCAGGTGGCATGGTGTTCGCAGGCCAAATCCTGTCCCCAGGATGAGCGAACGGTCTAGACATCATTCTCTTGGAATAGGAGTACCTACACTGTTGAATCCCATCACACACATCACATATTGACCACGCCACATCGACACTGTGCACAGGCCAAGAATGCACCACAAATAACGCCAAATACCAAGGATGCACCAACGATACCAAGAATGCAGCAAGGGGATGCTCAAGTATCCACCACCCTGGTGCATCCTCCGTTCAAGGATGTAGCCCCGCAAGCCCTGCATAAAAACCAAGCATGCACCATGGTGCAAACTTGGTTTTCAGAAGGTATCTTTGGTGCATCCTCAGTTTGCCTTATGCATTCTTGGTGTTCAGGATACATTCCGTTCATGAGTCTGAGAATGTAGCCTGACTACATCATTGTTACGAGAGTGAATCTTTGGTTTCATGTGTGTATCTTTGGGGCATTCACAGGGAAGCGACGTATTGTAGCCAGTATGGAAAGTGTAGCCAGTAGGGAAGCCGGTATGGGTCTCTGGGGTAAGGTGCGCTGAGTCCAGGGGACGTGGTCTCCCAGCTTGAAGCTGGGACCGCCAGCGCCTGAAATCCTCGCCTGGGCTAGAACCTCATGGAAAGCGTACGATGAGGTAATCTTTGGGGCATCCTCAGGCTTTAAAAGTGCCCACGTGCTGCATACTTGGTGGTCTTGTGCATCCCCAGCCGCAACAGTGCATCTGCAGCCCATTCTTGGGATTCGAGTTGTATAGCTGGGGCATCCTTCAGCAGCTGTGGCACAGGGTATCTCCTGTTCCACGATCCTCATGTGCATGTGCATGAATGTGTCCTTGGTGGGTACCTGTGCCTTTTTCGGCAATTGTGCAAGTGTGTAGCATTTGGAAAGGAAGCTAAGTGTAACCTCCACAATAAAGGCTCGATGATGTGGCCAGAACGGACGGAACAATTTGACTTCAGGTTGGTACAGCATGTTGTTCCGAAGTCCCCCCCCCCCCCCACACCCCTTGTCCAAGCTACGGAGAACTACCAAATCAATAAACTCCCGACACCTACTGCAGCTTGCGCAAGTCCGCAGCTTTCAGGCATCACATGAAATGGGAACTGTTGCTGTGTGTGCATGCTGCAAATGTACTGGGAAACGGGGGTGGGGGGCAGTGGCAACGAGCCTGCAACAGTGGGAGATAAATGAATGTTGCAAAAAAGGGATGTTTGGCCATAGGTACCTATCGTTTGGCCATAGGTACCTATCATTTGACCAAAGGTAGCTATCGCTTGGCCATAGGTACCTATGGTTTGGCCATACGTACCTCATACGTACCTATCGTTTGGCCATACGTACCTATCCTTTGCCCAAAGGTACCTGCTGATGAATAGATCAACATTTGAGCATGACAACAGGGGGGATAAAGCTGTGTTTGGTTGGCGCAAACATGGGCACACAACTGCAAACGCATTGTGATGTATCGCCTTTCAGCACACTTCATGTCATGCGTCCATGGTATAGGCCACTGGAAGCAGCTTTTGTGCACAAAATGCGACATAATCCAAGTGGCAAGGGGGTACTGTAGTTGAATAGACGGCTGCAGAACCACAGATGGATGTGTGCTTTTTCGAGAATATGGATGATGATTTGGCTCAAAATGGATCATTTTTGTGCATCAAAACACAGACCTCGGTGTATACCCTGATCCATGCGGCCCCTTGCAAAAGAAGGAAACACTAAATTTGAAGAATGCGACCCTGTGGAAGGTGAAAGAAACGGCTGATTGTGTTCAAAATTTTCAACGTTGACACGATAATGAATATATAACGGAAAGAAACAAATGGGTGCATTCATATGAGGCACAACGAGGTCAGCATAAGAAGGGATAGACTGTCGTACAAGACGTCGTACCCGAGTATGACTGCAAGGTTGATCCCTGATTGCAGAAAACTGTGCACTGGACATCTGACAAAATGGTGATTGAGAACAAACCCTCAAACAAATTGCAAAAAAAAAAGAATTGAATCTCAGCCCAAACAGCGCTTGACGACCCTCGCAACATGGTTTACGCCAGACCTTGGCATCGGGGAAGAATCTCCGCGTGAAAAGAGGGGAGGGTTAGCGTTCCAGCTAAAGCTCCACACATACACACACAGAAGCTGCTTGCTTAGATCATCAGTGGGCGGTCGTTGATCCAGCTGAACTTGGCCTCCCCAATGGCCTTCTTGCGGGCTGCCACCCTCTTGGCCAAGTTGCGGTAGCGCGCTGGCAACTTCAGCAGATACTGCTTGGCCGCCTCAGCCTCTTCACTCAAATCCGTCATATCTTCGATCTTCCACCTCTTAATCAAATACTCCAGGATATCGGTGTAATCCTCGGCAGTGTACACCCCCACCTTCTCCGCAACCGAAGCAAAATCTCCAAACAGATTGCGGCCACTGTTTTTCTCCTCATGCTCTCCATCATCCATCAAATGCGCAGGCATTGTAATCTGTTTCTTCATCATGTCAGCAAAGCATAGCATGGTTCCATTGGGGTCCCGCCGGAACAACTCCTCCACAATCTTACAATACGCCTTCTCATGCCGAGTCTCATCAGCAGCAATCAACCCACAAATAATCCCCAGCTGCATGTCCCCAGCCTCCTTGGCCATGCGCGCAGTGTTGCCATGGCTGACTCGTGTCGCTCTCTCCTGGAAAGAGGTGTAGATGAATCCCAAGTATGGATTGTTGTCCGTCTGAGGGTCCATGCCAGAGCCGATTAGTCGCTGAATAGTGCTCTCAATGGCTTTCATGTCCACACGCCCAGTCAGATACAAATACTTGTTCAGCAAATCCCCATGGCGGTTCTCCTCAGCCGTCCACTTCCGAGTCCACACGGCCCAAGGGGTTGAACTGGCCCCCGTCTCGTCCCGGGTGCCCTCCAAGGTATTCAACATCGTCATGTAGGTTGGCAGGGCTTCCTCAGTGATCATGTCACCCACCAAAACCACAAGGTAGTCGTCTGGAAGCTTGTTGGACCGCTCGCGTAGTTTCTCCACCTGCTCCTCAAAGTCCGGCGCCTGTGGGTCAGGCAAGTAGTCCTGAGGCTGCCAGTTCTTGGACACCTCATTGGCCATGGGGAGGATGTTTTCAGTGGCCCAGTCGGACATGCCCTCCACAACCTTGATCTGGTCTGCGTTCATGCGGTTCAGCACACGCTCCTTTGCCACGGTGGTGGCCATAGCCCAAGGCTGCGCCTCCAAGTCCGACTCCCCCAACACTTCCATGTATGAAGGCTTCTTCCTCAGGAGCTTGACCCCTGCCGCAGCCACAGTGAACGCCAATGCCACAGCTCCCAGCACCACGGAGCCCAGGGAGGCTAGAGATGGCGTTGGTGCTTCCCGGGGCAGTTGGACCGGAAGCCTGGGCTCGGTGGTGCCTTCCGGGGTCACTGCTGCCTGCAGCCGAGGCACCATCTGGACTTGCTCGGGCATGTGTACTCTTCCTGGAATCGTAGAAACAGTCACGCGGCTCGCCAGCGTGGGGTTCACGGTTGTGTACAACGAAGTGGAGCCTTCTGTTGTCATCATCAGCGCCACACAAGCGCAGGACACGGCTGCCACACCAACCGCAAGGAGTGTCTTGCGATTATCCGTGTGGACGTTGCTCTGCATGCGTCCATCATAGTAAGTGTTTGCATAAACCATGTTGCCCCGCACTCCCTTGAAAAGTGACTGTGGGGACGAATGGTGTGCACGCAAGCAAGCATAGCAGGGCTTGTGAGCAGTAGGAACAAGTTGCATCCCATGTGTAACGCACTAAGATCCAGCTCCCTTCTGATCACGTCCGACGTGGCAGACGCTAGTGCCAAGTCTGATTGCAGCACTGTACTCATGGTACAACAAAGTGACGTCCACATGGGGTGAGTGTGTGTCTCAAAAACGGCATGATTGAAAAACGTGCACTACACTCAGATCACTGCACAGTCCCGTGCGGAACGTTCGCACTGGCTGGTTGGCAGATCCGCAGAAACAAAGGTAGGGCAGACCCGGCTGCAAAACAAAATCAAGCAGAAGCATCATCCATGGAACAGTACATCCAGAAGCAAGCTCTCCACCGCACAACTGTACCTGTGTTGACATCTTAACATTGTTTTATCGACAGGGTCTGAACATTCAACAAATCAGGGTCACAACATCAGAGGCAGTGGGAGGATTCGGCCCTTCGTGTTGGGGGGTTGCACGTGTGTACCGCTCAGCGATACCGCCCACTCAGTGGAGTACGTGCACACGCACATCCCCAACGTGACCACATCGTCCGCAGCTTGGCCTTTGCCGCCTCAACGCCAATCAGCACAAAGGGGGGGTGTTTGCCCTGCGCGCTGCTTCTATTATGACTCTCCCAAATTCAGTCACCAAGTTCACCATTACCCAATGAAGCCACGGGCTGGGGAATGTGATGAAGGTAGTGTTGGGGAGCAACTGCGAACGGGGCTTCCATCAACAAAGGGTCCAAAGGAAGTTCCGGAGGAACGTCAAGTGCGGGAATTGACGGGGATGGTGGTGGAGACTCAAGATTCGGGATACCAAAGGAGATAGAGTCCATGGGGCATTGATGATTGACAACCCGCACACCACCTTGATCATACTCCATCTCCACATGCCCATCGTGCAAAAGGCCAACCACCTTCGCGGGTACCCGAAGCCCAGTAGACCTGGTGTAGAACAGCCTGTCAAAAATGCTCAACTCCATACCAAATAGCAAAACAGGTGTGAGGACACGAGAGGGGCAAAAAGTGATGCTCCGTAGCAGACATGCTGAATGCATCACCATGTACCTAACTCACCGTGCCTGTTTCAAAATACACATAAATGCACCTTGTAGCCCTGAAACGCATTAGACTAGGCGAACTAGGGAACTAGGGAACAATAGGTGAGGTAAAGGAGCTGATCCATATCCCCAACTGGAAACGGGCAAGTCCATGAGGAGAAATCATCCCAAATCGCCCCATCCCATCCATCCACCCACTCACCCATCCGAGGGGTAGAATCCACCCCCAAAGTAGGAGTAGGAATCAGAACTAGCCCAAAAAGTTGCCCAACGCACTAACGCTCCCTCACACGCCACACATGCAGGGCCCCAAGGGCGCGGGAGAACCTCGAACATTGATTTCTTCTTGTGCAGCCTTGAGGTCCACCTGCAACGCCTCCGATGTGCATTGCACTACACAATGCCCCTATGGCCTAGGCCCGTGCCTTGCGGGAGAGAAGGGGAGGGGGATTACACACGGGTGCAAAGGTATGGTGGGGCAACATATCTCTTGGTAGAGCCTATGGCTTGGTGCTCATTCACCTCTGTCTTTCAGTCCACGAGCCCCTGCAGATTTTCCCCCATGCATGTGGTATTCAAGATCATCACCCCATCATCATCCATACTGTACCTTGGCACACACCCCACATGCCAGAGCCCAGGTGCCTGGAACAGGTGCCTGGAACAGGAGGGATGCACCGCGCTTTGACTGCAAAATGGTGAACCGAGCCAGCGCTTTGAATGTAAAACCTAGCCAGCGTGCGACCTCTCCCTGGTCTTTGAAGCTTTTTGCCTCTTTAGAGGTAAAGGCCACAGTAGGATGCGGAAAGATTGCACCCCATTGCCATGTGCAACTCAGCCTAACGGTTGACCATGCATTGGGTTTATCAATCCGTTTGACCATTGCTATTCCCCCCCAGAAACACGTCAGTTTGAGGGCAGGCAAGGGACATCCACTGTGCACGCAACACAGACTTTCTTGACATGCTGCAAATAAATAAAATAGAAACAGACCTGAACCGGAATGCAAAACTTATGTTTTTGGCAAAACATTGGTTTATCGCACAACCCACGGAGTTAAACAGGGATGCCCCCCATCTTCGTGCCGATTTCCAATACTCCCTTGAGAAACCAAACTTCACGGGGGGGTTCTTTTTCCGCATTGTGTCGATTTCATACCCGCCCCAGTCACCAAAGGACTGAGTTCGTCTGCGTCGCATGGTTAATGCTGTTGGCACGGTGTGAACTATGCCACGCAGTGGCGTCCCTTCCTGGGGTCAGGAAGGAAAGTGAAGGGAAAGGGTGCTTGCACTCTCTTGAGGAATGTGGTACTGTCTGATATGTCTGTGCAGAACAAGGGCATAGCACGTGCTCTTTGCAACAAGGGACACACATACAATGCGGTAAGTGCAGCAGGGCAGGAAATATGTCACAACGTGGGAGCAACATAGATACTTCTGACAACAATCACAGTGAAATTCGGACGGTGCTCACCACCGCTGATGTGGGAAATGCAACACAGGGTCAGAGGGTTCGGGATCACCAACTGCTCCCCATCAGTGGTGTGCAGCGTTTCTGTTGCCGTTGGGTTTGGTTGGGGTAGTGGGTCCGAGGGCGAGGTGAGGTGGCCCTCGGGACGACATGGGGTGGAAGATTGCAGGGGGGGGGGGGGATTGGCCAACACAGGCTCCCAAAGGCTGCACAAGCAAGCACTGGGTGTCCCCGTGGTGCCAGGGATTGGGATTCGGATCGGAGCTTTGTGCGTTCTGGGAGGCCACCCGGGGTCACAGGCTACGCAACGCAGCCAACTAGGTCTGTGATTCTGACATGCAAAAGCCCACTTTTGCCCAGGAGCCCAAAGTAGGCGCCCCGTGCTGTGCTGGGGCCCCAAGGAGGCACCCCTTGGCATGGTATTAGTGGTCAGGGCTGGGGAGGCGGAGGGATAATGTCAATTGTTGGGGGCGCCGCACGCAGGTCAAAGAGCGCTCCACACATGCACGTGCTGGTATGCATACGCAGCAATGTTCGGCAGTTCCAGAAATAACTGCGGACAAACATCGGCTCAGTGTTCATTGCTTGGCCTTGTGTTGTCTGCCAAAACCTTGTTGGGGCGGGGGGGGGGGGGTTCACATTAAGATGAGCTGACGTAGCCCGCTCACTTCACAGTACTCAAGATAATGTCTCGGAATCAAGGTGATCCCACAATGGCGTGGTAGCGGATCTGACACGTAGTGCGGATTAGCTGAGTCTGAAACCAGGTAATGCAGTGGGAGACTGCCACGCCCGTGGGCTTCGCGGTGTGCTCGAGGCACAAGGACTGTAGAGGCGGAGGGCTAGTGTCAATTATTACATTATAATACTGCACAGCATAAACACAAAAAGTAATTATTCTGCTTATCACAAAAGCATCACCAAACGAGCCTTAGCCTTCGCAAAAGTGCACGTTGCACAAAGCAAACAAACAAGCACAAAGGATCGCATGATTCAAGGATACAAGGCATGAAAACCACAATGGTTCAGGGTGCATGGCAACACAGAACAAAACTCACACGCAAGCTTCAAAAGGCAGCAAAGGGGTAGGAGTCATGGGTCAAGGCACGGGGGGGGCGGGGGGGGGTTGACCCTGTGGGGCGAACATGTGCCTCCCTGGGAACTGGGATTGGAACTGCAAGCCAATGGTTGGGCTCATGGGAACACCTTGGGAAGGCTTGATGACCTTTGGGGTGACATCACACATTGGCTGGTGTTTGAGAGCGATGAACAATTGAAGGAAAACACATCCTAATTCATGGGTAGCATTCAATGGAGGCTTTGGGGGTTGGCTTGCAGCGTGCAGCACAACACCACTCTGTAAATGCAGGGACCAGAAATCAAAGTGACAAACCAAGTTCCAAATGAGCTTTCCAGGGGGAGATGGTAAGATTGGAAAAATAAGGGACCTGGGTAACATGGGGAGAAAATGGGTGGAGTCAGGGGAAAAGGCACGAGGAGGTAGACAGCCGGGGGATGGGGCATGATTTTCTACAAACAGTCCTCCCATAGAGGGAGTGTGCAGCAGTACCCTTCGTACCAGAGGGTCACGTAACGCTCCACTCCCCAGGAAGCCCCTGTGTGTTCATCTTCTGCCTTCCATCACGCAGATTCGCCCATGAACGCGGTTTTTCATAAGGATGTGTTGCCAGGCCCAGAGGGATCAGCTTTGTGGTAAACAGTGCCGGAGGGATCGGCTTTGTGGTAAAAAGTGGATTTGATTGGGTTGCAGCACCGATAATGAAGACCATAGCTGCACTTGGTCGGCTGCAGGGCATCTGCCGGCTTTCACTGCAAAGTACGGGTCAGTGTACATTCAAATCATACAAGTCGTAGAAGAGGATAGATTGCTACTGTTACATAATCATTTTGATTCTTCTTTGTTAGCTCAAGTTCCCAGGGCATGTTGCGCCCAGCATGTGTTGTCAGGTTCAATGTTTCACCCCCATACATTCCAAATAAGTGGATTCAACGTGCATGTTCGAAGGGCGGGCATCATGGACGGTAACCCAATTCGTTACAGTGTTTACGTTGCTGGGGACCGTTACCTTGCCTCACACTGCTCATCCTATTTCACACGCCACCTGCCCCTACAGAAGAGGCGAACTCCGGTTCACGATTATCCATCCTCCTTCCAAATGCTGTGACAGAGCAGCCGCCCACGCCTCTGCAGAATTTGGCCTCAATTCATCCAAAGCTGCACATCTGCTGTGCAGGGGCACAACATCAGCACAGTCCACGCTGCGCCTTGGCCCCTGCCAGTGTGTTCTGCATCAGCATCGCCACTGTCATGGGCCCCACGCCGCCGGGCACCGGACTGATATGACCTGCCACCTTCCGCACCTCCTCGAAATCCACGTCCCCAACCATCCGCCGGCCGCTCTTTTTTGTGGGGTCCGCAATCATATTGATACCCACGTCAATGACAATCGCACCCTCCTTCACCCAGTCCTTCTTCACCAAATGGGCCTTGCCAACAGCAACAACCAAGATATCCGCCTGCCGTGTGTGCGCCGCAGTGTCGGCAGTGTCAATGTGGCACACGCTCACAGTGCAGCCCTCTTTCAACAGAAGCAGCATCATTGGCACCCCCACGATGTTCGAAGCCCCGACAACCACCGCCTCTTTGCCGCGCAGTGGGATATCCAATGCCTTGAGCATCTCCAAACAACCCAACGGAGTACACGCCACAAAATTTGGGCTCTGCCCATTCAGTGCAGTGCAGCCGATGTTGTTCGGCTTCAACCCATCCACATCCTTCGCATCATCTACGGAGTTGGTGACTCTTGTGGCGTTGACATGAGCTGGCAACGGCAGTTGAACAATGATCCCATTCACTGAAGGGTCTGCATTCAAACCAGCAACGACTCCAAGAATGTCCTCCTCCTTTGCGTCCCCTGGTAACTTCATGACCTCTGCCTTGATGCCACACTCCAGAGCACACTTCTCTTTGTTCTTGATGTAAGAGGCCGAGGCAGGGTCGTTACCCACACTCACAACCACCAGCTTCGGGGCGGGCCCAGCTAGTGTTGCAATTTCGGCTTTGACTCGCCCAACGACTTGCGCTGCAAGTTGTTTGCCATCAATCAGCTTGGCAACAGGCTTCCCCACACTGTCGGGTGATGCCGGTGCAGCGGGCGTTGGTGGCACAATTGCTGCCCCTTGGTTCAAAATCTGTCCCAGGAATTCTCTGGGCGATGCGGGCTTTGCAGTAAGAATTTGACCGACCAAATCATCCACAAGGGCGGCAACTTTGTGTCCAACAAGGTAATCCACATCTGCAGCAACATGTCTGTGGTTCAAAGCCATTTTTGACAACGAAAAAAACAGACACTAAGAAAGTGTATGTGTGAGGTCAATGTGATAAAAAGCAAATGCCCCCATGGTTCGTCCGACGTCTGCCCAGCCGACCCAAGTACTTGCATCCATTGTCACTGCAACGGAAACTCCATTTGGAATAACCCAGTCAATTGCGCTCCAAGCTGGTCATCATAGGTACAGCACTCCTTCACATGCACCACCTTGATGCACCTTTTTTTTTAGGACACCCTTTGCACAAATGTCTCATTTCTACAATCACATCGAAAACATGGGTTGGGACTCAGGTGTGTCCCTGTGCTCCACCCCACCTTTGTAGTGGATATCCTACATCACAATGAGCACCTTGTTTTTGTTTTCGCATCGTACAGAACTTCACACCGTGGATGCGGAGAAAGGACACAAATTCCTCCAATGTGATGGATGTCCCTTTCAGAATCTTATGCAATGTGGCTTTCCATTCCACCACAGCATGAATGGTCGTTTCCTCCTTAATGGGTTGTCCATTCAACCATCTTTGTTTTGATAGCTTCCTCTGGGCAAACAACCCAATGGACAATCTGAGGGTTGAAAAAGATGCGCTTATGGGAGATCCACAGGCTTTATTGGGCTTTGCACTTGTCACACGCAAAAGGACATGTTACCTCGTTGTATATATAGACCTTTTGAATAATATTTCGCTTGGCCTGCTTTACAAGGGGGTTGGGCATCGCAACTCCACATTGATGAGGAGCCCCAAGCATCCCCGGTCATTAGTTTGTTCTTTTCCCCCTCTCTGGCCGGAACATTGAATTCTAATACTAAATTGCTAGTTATGGGCGAAGGCAAGTGCGGAAGTATGGCCACAGTAACTTGAGAAGGTGGCCTTGTACACACAGCGCTGGGCTACATGCACCCCTCCCCGCTTACACCACACATTCAATGCACAAGCCTAACCCCGTTCTAGCATCGCCGTCCTTCAATCAAGACGGATTAGCCACAGCTTGGCCAAAAACAATCTTGCATTGTGTTACCGGGTGGGCGGGTGGTATGGTCGCACACGTAGACCCAAATTTGCCTGGCTGCAAATATTGCACCATACCCCACACCACAAAGTATGTCATGGGGGGTGGCCAATATCTGGTCACGGCCAGCCCCCCCCCCCCCCCCTAGCATGCATGCACATGCGGTTGCGTAGTTGCGATTCCGAAATGTACATACCTACATACACAGAGCAGTCATATGCAAAGAACCGAAACAACGGTTCTAGGCAAATCCCCAACCAACAATATGTGCACCAAAACTGCATATACTGCCCCTTTGACTCGGATTTCCTTGCCCCCTCCATGTACGGTGATGTCTATGGGTGCTCATAGCGGGGTGGGGTCGTGGAGACACCATAGCAAAAAAAAAAACGAATCGAAAAGTACACATCCATCGGGGGGGGGGGGGGGGCATGAAAGACGTATAGCTGGGCACCCCATCGTGCACATGCACATGCACATGCACATAGGCAAAGCAAAAAGATTACATACAAAATACAATGTAGGGGGAAAAGCCAAGCCAGAAGTTTAAAATAAACTCAAATTTGTCCAATGATCGCAACAAACATTAGTGTAATTTGATATGCATGATCCCTTGGATGATGCTATGCAATTTGACTACCAATCCCCCACACACACTGGGCCTAGCATGTATCTGTTTATCTGTTTATCTGTGTATCTGTAACTTTCCCTAACGTACATGGTACGCACACGAGCCTTCACAGCGTCCTTGTATTCAACAATGGGACTTGCTTCAATGCTTCCACTTGCATGGAATGGAATCTTTGGCCACCCGATGCGTGCTTGCCCTCCCGAGGCGAAATGGTTGTTTGCCACTCTGCAAAGATACAATGCAGGGCATAGAAGGTCCCTGCGCCTGGTGTAGCTTGGACAACAGCACAGCCCGGACAAAGCAAGGAGTGGGTAGGCATAGCAGCGCAACCCTCAGTGCCGTAATGCAGCCTTTTCTTTGACCCGTGGCACCTGGAGTCCGAGTCAATGTCACTATCACTTACCCCACTGCCCTCCCCCCCATCATCACGATCAGAGCAACAATTGGACCCCCCACTCATGCAATCATCTGAGCTCCGCCATTTCCTACAATCCCAATGCCTCCCAAATGTCGGCCACCTGTCCATCAGCCATCACTCGTCTCACTGCCCTCTCACCTGCGCTATCATCCCCGTGTACTCCGACATGTGACAGTGCCTAGTGTACCATACGCTGTTGGTTCTTGATGGGGGAACAGGATTAGAGCTGGGACGCAAGCACAATTCAAATTACAACAGTTCATGGGTCTTTGGGATGCCATGTACTGGATGAAGCACACATTTGGAGTACAGTGGAGATGGTACTTAGCAAGCAAAGAGCTGCTGTCACTTGTTGTAGTAAATTTATGAAGGTAGAAGTGGCAGTGGAACATGTACTTACTGCCAGCATGCCAAGACTACCCCCTACTTGTTTTGGGGGGTTGTAGGCCGGCGCTTCTTTTGGCCACACCCATTCAGGGCTGTATCACAGTACCTTACCCCCCCCTTGTGGCCCCAGGTGCATTACCCACTGTACGCAGGGTCATTACCCATTTCCGGGACCAGCACAGGGACAGAAGGGCAGGAAAGGCCAGGCACAGAGTGCACTCCACACAATCGCCATTTGTCGACATCGATTGCGTCCAAAACATTGGCAGGGACATTTGCCCAATCCCCTTTGGCCCCCTTTTGAGGCGCAGGATAAGTGTGAGGACGATGCATGACTGACCCTTGCACTGAAGCGCCAGATACCCTGCAGGCCATATTCAGAAAGGTGCGGGACGGGAAGGGAGCTTTCGTTGAGCAGGGGACCGACTGGAAGAAGAACTTGACTGACGCATCACCCCCTGCGAATCTCGCACCAAAGGGACTCTGGACGAGTCGGATGCATTGGCAGTATTTCCCATCCGCACGTCCTCAGGACCAGTCAACCAGCCCCCAATAATAGGTCCATGCCCCCTCAAAATACTGGCTTCCCTCGAGAATACGGTGCCCCCCCCCCCAAACCCACAGACACCAAAAGTGACCTGGATGCCCGACAGACCGATCAGATGGGAGCACAACGAAGCCGTGGGCCGTGGCCCTGGAACACCCAGGCCCCTGGCGTCGTAACCCTCGCCTGGGCTACAACCTCTTGGAAGGGGTGCGGTCAGGTCGCTTCGGTGTCCCCATATTCCGGGCATTCGTATGGAAATTCGTATACCCGGCGCTGTTCAAAGTCTCCTGCATTCAAAAATAGTACAAAACCGCAGCCAAAAATAGTACAAAACTGCGATGTTGTCACCAGTACTCTCTGCCCCGCCCCACGACACTTCCTTACTACTGCACTGCATCGTCACATGCGCATAGGTCACGTTGGTTGTGTGGCTAGGGGCACGCATACTCTAAAAACGCCTGCCCTAAACTGGGGCCCTGGTAGCCATTGCACTCCCAAAACTCTGCAATGTGTGTACAATGCAACAACAGGAGTCTCTGCGTTGGGGGCGCACATGAGCCCCAGCCAGGGCAGCATTAGAAGGGAAGGGACCTCAGAGGCGGCCCCAGAGTTGATTAGACAGGCGGTTGGAGAAGGTGCCCAAGGCGGTTGGGGGCGGTTACTGTCAGTTACAAATGCCATTGAAGCTGGCACTTGCCGTTAGGGGGTCAGTGGCTGGGCATAGGCTGGGCGCCCTGGAGAGGGGCGGGGGGTACCTCCCCTCCTTCCAATGCATCCCTGGCCCAGCACCGAAACAGAAACAGCACAGCCAAGAAGCTGGGATTATGGTCATTGGTTGAGCGAGGATCGCCTCAACAGGACAGGAATCAGGGGTGTTCAACCGGACAAATGGCGACTCAGCCCATCAATGTCCAACACTACGCCGGCACTATATTTCATTGCTCTGCTTGGGTGGGCCCCTGCATGGATTGTCAACACAGCGCGTGTGTCTTCTGATTTTGGCCCCACATTGAGGGCCCCGAGAAGGCAGGGGTTATATAGCCATTCCGCCCACATAGGGGCCCCCAAAACGGCAAGGGTCATGCAGCCACTTCTGATTCTGTCCCCACATTGGGGACCCCTAGGACGGCGAGGGTTATGTGACCATTTTGCTCACATCTGGGCCCCCAAGATGGCAGGGTGCAAACGGCCAATTCAACGGTACACATCACTGCCAAGACCATGATCACCCTGGGGTGCCCCCTGGTTAGTCACGGAAGGAAGGTGGTGCTCCCCACCCCTCCTCCCCTTCACCTTGGTTACAGCCTCCCGGGTGTGGCTGTCGTCATTGCTGCAGGCCCACCATCATCTTCGACCGGTGCGGGATGCAGTGGCGGTCGTCTGAGCGTGGGTTCAGACAGTGCTAGAGCAAGGCAGGCGAGAGGGTGTCAGAGAAAGGAAGGTAAAAGGGCATTGGAGGCAGGCAAATGAGGCTGTGAGAGAAGGGGGGGGGGGGGGCTGACAACCCTATTTTCCGAGACAATCGTCCGGGCGCTCTGTGGCAGGTGTCCGAGGGAGGCGGTGGGGTCAAAGGAACGATATCTCATCCAGCTCCAGGGGCTGGGGGCACCCGTTTTGGGTAGCCACACTTTACAACAGCGATCAGCAGCAGACGACTGCACGTCCTCTGGCAAACAGGGGAACTTCAGGGAACCCGCACAGGACGGCCCTCAAAAGGGAAAAACACGAAAAACTGTGGGCATCCGATGGGGGGGGGGGGGGTTGGCACAAGGCCTCGGTATCTGATTGTTTGCCTTTGGCGGCTCCTATTGGCCTCTCGCCCTTGCACATTCAGACCCTCTGTGGGCCCGAACGTGTTTTGGTCGTGTCAACGGAGCCCCTGGATGACGTGTCCTGTTTGACTACTCCGGGGTCGGCTGTCCCGGAGACGGGCAATTTGGGGGGGGGGGGGTAATGCGAAATGGCGGCCGACCGACGGAGGTTGGCCTGTGAGCAACGGCGGTCAACTGGTCAACTGGGTCAATGGCGATTGGTGGTTCACCGACGGCCGGCGGCGGATGACCAACAAAACTTGGGAGGGTGATCACCAGCGGTTGGCGGTTAAGTAACAATGGTGGACTGCCGGTAGTCGGCCTGGACCCGCCCGCCCAGGGCGTCTCCGTATCTTAACGAAAAAAATAAACCACAGGGGCCCTCAGGGAGTGTGCTGAACCTGCGTGAGGCCCGGGATCCATTGCAACTCCGGGGGGACAGGGCAAAGCAAACTGGCACAATGGCGAGCACATGCCTCTCTTTGCTGCTGCAGTCAGAAATCCACTATTGCGGGCTAAATTGCACAAAGAAATCGACCGGGAAAGCTTCGCCACCAATGTGAAAGGTGAAATGTTACCCGGGAAATTGTCCCCTGACGACCCCCCCCCAGGGATGCATTGGAAGGGAAGGGACCTCAGAGGTGGCCCCAGCGGTCAGACAGGCGGTTGGAGGAGGTTGCCAAAGCGGTTGGGGGCGGTTACTGTCGGGTACAAATGCCATTGAGCCTGGCAATTGGCGTTAGGGAGACAGCGGCTGGGCGTACGCTGGGCGCCCTGGAGGACGGGGGGAGGGGGGACCTCCCCCCCTTCTAATGCATCCCTGCCCCCCCCTCCCCCTCTGTACATCCATAAAATGCTTGATCCCACTGGAAAATTAGTAGCTTCTGCTTCTGTGTTCTCAACAGAAAAAAGGCCAATTTTGTACAGCTTGGCCCTTCGAGCCTATTTCCTCTGCCCCCCCCCCCCCCCGCCTATCCAGTTAGGCTTAGAGGGCCCCCGCCCCCCGGAGTTGCTACGGAGCGCCGGCCCGGCCTACTGCCACACGAAGCCGTGCTTCCAGATGGTCTGCATCATCGCTGACACCTTGATCGGCCCGCTCCCCGTCAGGCACTGCAGGTTCACCTCCGCCAGCTCCACCGCCTGGCGGTCGGAGGACGCGTAGACCACCAGCGTGTCGATGCGGGCGAGGTGCGCGGCCAGCAGCTGCAGCAGCATCAGCAGCGTCTTGTTGTTCCGGAACGCCCCAGTGCCCCAGTGCCCCGTCGCCACGGCCACGTGCACCTGCTGCCCGTCGCGCCCCTCGTGCGCCGCGAGCCGCGCCGCGGCAAAGGCCGTGTACACGGACGTGAAGCACCGGACGATGTCGTCGAGGTTGTACTCATTGTTTTCTGAGGGGGCGAGGGGCGGGGCCGTGGGATGAGGGGCGACAGGAGGGGGGGGGGGGGGGGGGCACAGGGGGGAGATGGGGGATTTGGCACAAGGTCTCGTTATTAGGTCGCTTGCCTTTGGCGGCGCCTATTGGCCTCTCGCCACTGCTCATTCTGACCCTCTGTGGGTCCGAACGTGTTTTGGTCGTGTCAACGGAACCCCCGGATGACTTGTCCTGTTTGACTACTCGGGGGGTCGGCCGCCCCGGAGACGGGGCTGTTGCCCATGCCGTTGACCGGGGGCATCCAGATGCACACCCCGAGTCCATGGGTTTGCCGACTTCAGCACTGACTTGTGCGTCCGTGTGTGTGTGCATCTGCAGGATAATTTTCCTGACAGGGGCTTCAAACAACCACAATGGGGAGAGGGGGGCACGGGGGGGGGGCGACTACAACCGGTCCTGATGCGACATACCCCCCAACTATCTGTCAAAATCCGGGGGGGGGAGGGCTGTTTGGGGGGGGTCGGCTGGAGGGTGTATGGGGGGGTGTTCGGCCGCGGGGGGGGTTCCCAAGGTGGGGGGGCTTGCGCGCGACCCACTACTACCACATGCATACCTCCACGGGGGATGTGCGTCTGGGGGTTTGGGGGTACGGAGGTATGTATCCCGGGGGGGCGGCCGGGCCCGGTCCTTGTATGCGACCCCCCCAGCCCCCCCCCCGGGTTTTGAGAGATAGTGGGTTGGGGGCGCCCCCCCCTTTTTTTTGCATGACGCCAACGGTGCCCCCTTTTTTTAGTGTATGCTTCCTTTTCATCAGACCATCAATGCTTTTGAGCGCCAGATATCGCAAGACGAGGCGCTATACAAATGTCGTTTGTTGCCCCAACCTTGTTCCCACGATTTGTTGCCCCAACCTTCCGGTGCTATTGAGGAAACCGGGACAATCTTTGAATCCACGCTTTGTTGCGTGGTGCATCATGGTGACCCCCGGCTTAGGTTTTGACTTCTGATTTTGTCCCCTTTGTTGGGGACCCCCGAGAATGCAGGGGTGACGTAGCATTTCCGCCCTCTTTTGGGCCCCAACCTTCCGGTGCTATTGAGGAAACCGGGACAATCTTTGAATCCACGCTTTGTTGCGTGGTGCATCATGGTGACCCCCGGCTTAGGTTTTGACTTGTGATTTTGTCCCCTTTGTTGGGGACCCCCGAGAATGCAGGGGTGACGTAGCATTTCCGCCCTCTTTTGGGCCCCAACCTTCCGGTGCTATTGAGGAAACCGGGACATTCTTTGAATCCACGCTTTGTTGCGCGGCCCCTCGAGTTGGGGTTAGGGACTCACAATCCACGCTTTTTTGCGTGGCGGGGGGAGGGGGGCAACACGGCGACCCTTAAGACTTTCTTCTCGGCAATGACGAGAAAGCGCTATTATCGCATACATACCTCCGTACCCCCAACCCCCCAGACACACACCCCCCAGGAGGTATGCATGTGGTAGTAGTGGGTCGCGCGCAAGCCCCCCCACCTTGGGAAACCCCCCCCCACGGCCGAAATCCCCCCCTACACCCCCCAGCTGACCCCCCCCCCCAGAACTACCCCCTGCCCCCCCCCCCGGGTTTTGAGAGATAGTGGGTTGGGGGCGCCCCCCCTTTTTTTTTGCATGACGCCAACGGCGCCCCCTTTTTTTAGTGTATGCTTCCTTTTCAT